>CAAKHF010011137.1:10366-26104 GCA_901007745.1 Hippocampus kuda
CCCCCCCGGCCCCCCCCCCCCTCCCCGACAGCCAAAATATGAATCCCCCGAAACCTCGAGCGCCGTCCCACTGCCTATTTTCCGTTCGTCTACAGTAACGCAAGTGTGCGAGTGACAAGCCAGTTTCAGCAATGAGGGCGTAGACGTAAACCCATGAAGGCCTGGGCGTCAAGGCTCAGAGTGACAGAAACTCCTTAAACGTAAGAAATCACCCATTTCCACTCTTAAAATTGACAAAAAAGGTATGAAATGATTCAAGTAGAAGAACAAAAACAGGACAAACTGAACCGGCCGTCGAAAAGAGGATGTGTTGCTTTTTCTAGTTAAGATGTTTGAAGATGCTGCTGTAGGTTTTGTGGCTGATCTGAGGGGAGCATTTGACGGCACAGGGGGTGAGCGACGCCTGGATGGATTTCAGAGGCAGCTCGTCCGGGCCCAGGGAGTCCAGCTGCACGTTGAGCACGATCTCGGCGTTCCGGGTGAGGAAGGCCTCGCCCGACTCTCTCTCCCTGGCCTCCGGGGTCTCCGTCTCCAGGGCCGGGCCGGACTCCACGACGCACTCCTCCGTCCGGCCGAACAGGTGGTCCAGGTAGCTGGTGTACGTGCTCTCCTTCTGGAAGTGACCGTCCCAGCACGCCTCGTCGATCAAGCAGCCGTTCTCGGCCACTCGCTCTCCCGAGCCGAAGCCCTCCCAGGGGTGCGCGGGCCACGGGCCGTCGCTGCCGACCACCGCCAAGCCGCCGCCGCCGCCGCCCAGCTGGGCCAGGTTGACCAGGCACTTTTCCTCCTTCTCCTGACTAATGGACTTGGACATGGATCCGGAGCGAGGGGCCTCCAGCTGGGAAACGGAAGAGTTGAGCTCGTTGAGGAGGCCCACTTCGCTGAGGAGGCCCACCTCCTGACAGGCCTCCGGCTGCAGGCTCAGTTTGATGGTACTGGCGATGAAGGAGTCAAAGTCGAAGCCTTGCTGGCCGGGCGGCTGCGCCTGGTGTTTCTCCTGCTCGCGGTCCTTCTCTGCGACGCTCTGGGTCTTTTCGGCCTCCCGCATGGCGATCTGGGCCTTCACCAGCCCATTCTTCTCGCACTTGCTCTTGGCCTTGCGGTCAGCCTTCTCCTTGCTCTGCTGCTCCTTCCAATTGGAGAGGTCGATGATGAGCTTGGGCTCGTAGTAGTGGTTGACTTCGCTGTCCCGCCAGATGAGGTTGTCCAGGTAGGAGGGGGACACGGCCTTGTAGTTGCATGTGTTGCTACACTGTAGGTCGCAGTATTTGTTCTCGTGATGCTCGTCTGGCCACGACCGCTCTGACGAGAATGGAGTGGAGTAGTCAAAGGAAGGCTCATCCAGGAGCTTCTCTCGATCTCTGTCGGCGTACTTCCGAGGGTCCACCTGCAACACGCAACAGGCACAACGCAAATGAGCAAAGCCAAGCACTCTCGCTGGTTGCTAGCTACCAACACCAATACTGCTCATACACTCCGTCATGAAATTCAACGCTGTGGGCTCCCCGCGTGTGAATACTAGCATCAGACTGAAATCGCCACCACCATTGCAAAAAGCACTCAGGTACTAAACTCCGGCCCCCACACAAACCTTTTGAATTTAAACAACAAAGGTCACCCGTAACACATTTTGGCAGCAACTAAGCGATAGATCGTAACTGGCAAACCTCGTGAATTGAGGCACGAGGAAGTCAAGGTACAGCTGCATTGAATCGCCAGGCTGGCTTCTGAACACTGTCACCATAGCACCAATATGAGAATGTTTGATAGTCGGTTAATATTCAAACTCGCGCACCTGTACCACTTCCTCATCCGTGACATCAGAGAGGGCCCTCGGGTCCACTTGGACTTCTTCTGGGTCATGAATGCTGTGCAAGTGCCAGTCAGCCTCCGACATCTGGCTCTCGTGATACCTGAAAAACAAGGCCAGGGCACAGTCATTAAAAACCACCACCGTCTCACAGGCAAGGTACTTCCGACTTTCTAACCAACTGGCGCTCAGCTAGTTGAGAGAGAAGTCGTCGTCTCAAGCACGCCCGCACCTGTCCCACGTGTGGCTGTGGCTCTGGTCCATGAGCAGGATATCGTCAACTTCATCTTCGATGTGGAAAGGGTGCAGCGAGATGGGCTCGTCCAGGGGGAAGGAGTAGTCAGCCATGTAGGGGTGGGCCAGGGCCTCTTCCGCAGTTAAACGATCCATGGGGTTAAAGGTCAAGATCTTTTCTAGGAAATCCAGGGCTGCACATGAAGAGAATGGTGGAAAGACAACGGATACATTTGAGTGATGCAAACTTGATGGCGGTGTACCTCACGAGTATGACAGTACAGTGTACCCCCCAGCTATATCAGGGTTTGTTGTTCACAGATTTTAATTCCGCCTGAATTTAAAAGTTGTGCGCCCTCAGCGTAGTACCACAATATGCCAGGAAGCGTTGAGCTCTGCTGGAAGAGACGAAGGGAAAGCTGAGCAGATCCCCAACGACTGTTGTTCCAACAGCGCAGAGAAAAGATGCCTGTGAGTGTGTGTTGTGTACTCTGAATGTGTTGCTGCTCCATCCATCCCATCCATTCATTCATTTTCCGATCCGCTTGATCATCACAAGGGTCACGGGGGACACCCTGAACTAGTCGCCAGCCAATCGCAGGGCACACACACACACACACACACACACACACACACACACGAACAACCATTCGCGCTCACACTCACACCTAGGGACAATTTAAATTGTTCCATTAACCTGCCATGCATGTTTTTGGAATGTGGGAGGAAACCAGAGTACCTGGAGAAAACCCACGCGGGCCCGGGGAGAACATGCAAACTCCACATAGGGAGGCCAGAGCTGCAATTGAACCCGGTACCTCTGCACTGTGAGGTCAATGCGCTAACCACTGGACCGCCGGGCCACCGTGTTGCTACTACGTGTGTGCTAAAGAAGCAGTACATCGAAGGCTCATAATTACAGCAACATTTACGCCGAGTTCAATTCGCCAGTCGATGGCGTTTCACATTGTTAGAATTAAGCTAGCGGACTTCCGTTCGACTCAATTACATGGTTTGGTTGAACATACAATACGATGAAAAGTAAGTCTGGTTTAACATGTTTAAAGCATGTGGTTGGGGTAAAACCATTTCAAAAATGATTGGCACCTTCCCCGAGTGGGTCTGTAACGAACCCCTCTGCAGGGATTCACTGCATTTGCAGTAGGTTACTACCTTGAGGACTGATGTCAGGTAGCAGCTTTGCCAGTGGTGTCTGAGGTTTGGACATGTCGTTGCGGATGAAGATGGGTATGACGCTGTGGAGCTCCTGGCGGTCTTCCTCTCGCAGTACCGGGATGGACTCCAGGATCAGCTGCATCTGCTCCAGTTCATGGGCCCCTGAGTGATCGGGCGGATGTTATTATGGAATATTCAACACTTGGCTCCATTTGTTCCAAGCGCAACACAAGAGTTGTTAGCTTTCTGCTCAGCCCGGAGCGCTTTAAACAAGTGACAGTCGCTTAGCAAATGCAACATGACAAACTCCGTCAACATTTACCTGCAAAGAGAGTTTTCCCAGTGAGCATCTCGGCAAAGATGCACCCGGCAGCCCACATGTCGATGGCTTTGGTGTAGTTGTTTGGCGAGAGGAGCAAGCGGGGAGACCTGTACCACTTGGTGACTAGACCTTCAGACAGGTGACCCTGCAGCAGAGAGAGGACACGTGGGCACTGTTGATAGAAATCCAGAGTTTCAAAACGACAAAAGATTGGCCTGTAGTGCGTGCAGTGTCCCTCGAGTGTGCAGTTCATTGCAAAAGGCACGCCAACGGGACAAAGAGAGCATAGAGAAGAGACAGTTGAAAAGCTGGAGAACAGACACGTGGGGGCCCTGTCAGCACTCTCAGAGCAGGATAATCTCTCACTGTCACACTCGCAGCAATCTACATCGAGGACAGTGAACACAAAAGGAAGTTGGCCCATGAGGGGAAAACGACACTCGCGCTGGCCTCATGCTTCGGTAGTTTGTGGCGAGGCCAAAATGGTCAGCTCACCACTGAACGAGGCTCCTGTTTCTGCCCTAATTTAGCGCCAAATGCTCATTGCCACGCTATCCTGAGGCCCGCCCTTGCTCAACGACACCTCTCCCCTTCTTCTAAGGCTGGCAACCAACCAACTGACAAACCAGTCGACCTTAAACGAGGATGCAGGCAGCAATTATGGGGTTTGTTCTCACATGCTTGTTGGCCGTGTTAACACACACAGTCGTCGGATGTCAAATGAAAAATATGTAAAAATATATTTCTTACGAAGGAAAAAAAAAATCATCCATCCATTAGCTGAACCACTTTCCGTCATGAGGGTATTGGGCGTGCTGGACCCTATTTCAGCTGTCATTGGACAGGAGGCGGGGTACACTCACAACTGCTTGCCAGCCAATCAAGAAGAAAATGTTTATTTGCATTTACTTTTTTTTTTTTTTGTCTCAGATCCACACGCAAGCTATCATCACCCCACTTCCGTGATTTGCCATTGCCGTTATGCCAGTCATAAAACTGACTTTCTATAGATAGCTAATTGGATAAAATTACTTTGCATTAAGGGTTATAGAGCCACCTGACACTTTGGCATGCATAAGACAGCCTGCAAATGCTTTTTCACGTGGACAGAGACAACGTGAGGACAATTCTATGCACAATAGACTAGAAATAAGCACATACAACTTGTCAAACCAGCTGAAGACAAACGTGTCAGGTCCACTCGACACCCACATATTATATCGCAGCACTTTTGCCACAAAGCCAGACGGACTATTGAGAAGGTAGAACAGGTCTTGGCAGATCAGTGAGTCGAAGGAGGCACGTGCACAGGGAGATCATCCTAATCCCAGGATGACAGTAAAATTCAGTCAGAGGTGACCAAACCTCTAACATATTTCAATTCCTGCTCAATGTAGCACATCTGTGACCCCAATTAAAAATGCCGTGCATCACTACAGTCTTACTGGCCATGTGACCATGAGCCATCAGATAATCCAGTTCAAGAAGTCTATTACCGTACTCTAAACTGTTTACAAATACATACAGGCTCGAGAACTTTGGGAGAAAAGTCACAAAAAAGAAAACAAAAACCAACTCCGTTTCTGGCTGATTGCTGGCTGAAAAAGTGGGTCAAGTGTATGTGGTTTAGGGTTGTCGATTGAGCTGGATTCTTGTGGCAATTCCTATGATCCCTTGAATGCCAAACCTTTGGGTGTGCCCAAGTAAAAATCCTCTTCATAAAATGCTTTCACCATTATATTGCATGCTCAAATGCCCCCGCCCCCATAGAACTTTTTGCATAAAGCACAAGTTAAACTGTCTGAATGCAAAAGAAATTATCAGCAAATACAATATCAAGAGTCCAATTGAGTGGACATGGAACATGCAGTTTAGAACAGTTTTGGGTGAAATGAAAGACCGAAGCAAGTCTATTTGGGGGAGGATCTGAGCAGTTCAGGTCAGATCAGCTGCACGTGAATTCGAGTCATTCTTGACGTCAAGCCGCCAAGAGGGCTGAACAGAAGGTTCACACACATGCACACAGCTTCCATTCCCAGGGCAAAAGGAGAGCTCTAACGCTTCCCGCCAAACCCAAGCAGGATTAATTCAAAGTCATCCTGAAGGGAATCAGAGATTATTACTCTGTCAGATCTAGTGACCCAAAGTAAATGTCTGGAAAAGTTTCGAATTATTTTTAACGGCAGTGGAGGACCAAGGGTGGCGATGTTAAAGTGACTCTTTACGTCGATAAAGTTAGTAAAGTCATGTTTCGGTTCACTCTGAAAAGCGAAAGGGTACAGGGCTGTGAAAGCGAACTTGCAAAGTGATCAAGTTCAACTGGCCAGCTGACACTAACACACACCCCTGCCCCTGCAGGACGGCTTCATGCGGGGGGTGATGGGTTCATTTTCAAGCAAGCCTCGTTAGGTCTGAAACACGACACGTACTATCAAATGGCCACGGTGCCATGTAAAGCAAAGTGAGTGGGTAGCAGCGATATGGGCATTCTCCCTCCCTACCAGCAGTAGACCACCATTGT
Organism: Hippocampus kuda; assembly: GCA_901007745.1. Classification (NCBI taxonomy): domain Eukaryota; kingdom Metazoa; phylum Chordata; class Actinopteri; order Syngnathiformes; family Syngnathidae; genus Hippocampus; species Hippocampus kuda. Next base: position 16,430 of record CAAKHF010011137.1, read on the forward strand.
TATCACTGAAGAGACAGACCAAACACAGAAGCTTTGTTTGGAAAAGAGAGCAGACCAGTTAAAAAAGTCAGCCTGACAACATTGACAACAGCATTTGTGACGTTGGCAAAAAGTCAGCAGACAATGGCCCAGCACGCAACGACTGACCTCGGCCAGGCGGCTTTTCAATTTCTTCGCGGCGCACATGCTTGGCATCAGGAAAAGTGCGTCTGTCGAGGCCAATCGCCCATGTGGAACAATGCCAAATAAATAAATAAAATGCGGCAGGATTATAACAACAATTGTGGGAGAGACGCATTTGTTCCCAGCACACGTGAGCCGTCGTCATCCTCTTACTACAGCGGACGGACAAGTATGGTCCCTCCCGACAGCGTGACTCATGTGAGAAAACAAGAGTCAAGAGATGAACATTTATCACAGAAGTGGTAGTTGGCATGAAAACAATGAGTAGTCGTAACAAACACCTTTGTGTGAGTCGGCGCGATTTAAAAAAAAAAAAAAACCCGAAGAAAAAGAAAAGGTGGTAGCAGCCAGGATTCTTTCTCATTGTGCGATGAATGAAAGCTCCAACCAAAAGAGTTGAGTCACGTGAAGCCTTTAGACACACCAATGACTAATCTGTGTCACATGCGATTTTCTCATTGCTATGAAAACTGATAGCAAGTGAACCTCCTCAACCTACATTTCAACATCATGTCACCATATGGGCTTCAAATAGAATCCACCCCCCCACCCCAACACCCTGCCATCTCTTTCAAACAATACACATAAGGCCAATAAAAAAAGCCTTTCATCTTTGGCACTCCATTCCCTTTCATACTAAAGATAAAGCAACCAGTTATACATCTACAGACAAGAGAAAACCCGCTCCTGGAGCTTTAATTCATAAACATAACCAGCATCTCATAAGAGAACAGAGATATCCAAGTAAGGAAAGGAACTGTTAGGAATCAACTGGACATCCATTTTGTTCTAGCTCAGGTATCTAAACAAGGTCACCCACATTTGATGCCCTTTTGCAAACCGCAACCACGGTAAACATATTTTGTGGTACACCCTGAACCGGTGTTGCCACACGGGCACACATAGACGAACAACCATTAGTGCTCACAATCACACCTAGGGACAATTTAGTGTGTTCTATTAACCTGCCATGCATGTTTTTGGAATGTGGGAGGAAACAGGAGTACCCAGAGAAAACCTACGCAGGCCCGGGGAAAACATGCAAACTCCACACAGGAAGGCCAGGGCCAGATTCAAACCCATGACCTGCATTATGAGGCAGACGTGCTAACCAGTCGACCACCGTGCCACCCCATACTTTAATATGTACGTTAAAATGTGATAAGTATAAGTTGAATAAAATTGGACAAATGTTTGAAAACAGAAAATGGTTCTAAAATAAGAGCTAAATAAAAATGTAATTGACAAGTACTGGATTAATAATAAATCTATGTATTATTCAAGCTACTTGATGAACATTATGCACTGAACATTTAATTCCGTGATTTTGCATACGCGTGCTAAGCAGGAACCACACCGGTCTCTATGATTGTGTCAAGCACAACAAGCAGCATTAGTCTTTGAATTGTCTCAGTTGTCTGCTGTCTGAGTTTGCAGTCGTCTTATTTTTTTCCACACCTCAACTGTGCATCAGTTGCCAAAAACCCAAAGGCCTAAGACATCATTTAACATTTTGGAAAACGAGCAAAACACAACATATTCAACTGACAACAAGAGTTCAGTTACTTGCGCATTTCCATGCACTGGGTAAATGATAAACCACATTGTTTTTGTTTTTTTAAATAGCACGCGCGCGTGTGTCAACTAAGATATGATTAGCAATGTGTTTTTCAAAAGCTTCACTTCTCTGAGAAGGGAAACTGAAGCGTTACCTCACGGAACCGCACCCCGTCTTGTTGACTTCCTGCTCTCAAACTGCGTCACCCCTGGGATGACCACATTACTGCGTGATAACAAAGACTGCACGGCAATGGGAAGCACTTGGCCTTATGGTCTCACTGACTACACGCTTCTTCCTTACCTTGTGGGAGTAGTGAGGGTCCATGATGCGGGCCAGACCAAAGTCCCCGATCTTCAGCACCAGGTCCTCCGTGTTGACAAACAGGTTGGCGGGCTTGAGGTCGCGATGAAGAACGTTGGCAGAATGAATGTACTTGAGCCCCCTGAGGAGCTGGTACATGAAGAGTCTGGCGTGGCCCTCGGACAGAAGGCCGCGCTCCAGCAGTTGACAGAGGTCCGTCTCCATGTACTCCTGCACTATGTAGACCGAGTTGACCTCGGTCAGGGACACCACATCTTCAGTTAGCCTGCGACCACTGGGGCCCAACGTTTCGAAAACCTAGAAAAGGAGGCGAAAGAGGAAGTGGGTCATCAATGACATCATTTCTGCAACAAGTAGTCGTAGCTCAAGACGGAAGATTAATTTGTTCCATGACCAAGCTTGAGTAATCACTGTATGCTGGGACAAGTTGCCACTCTGTGACGCTACTCGATGCTTATTGCAGCTGTCTACTCTTCGCCTGTAATGTTTTCATTTTATATTAAATGTTCTGCAAAGCGCTCTGTTACAGCTGCAGCTGTTGTGAAAGCGCTGTACAAAGAAAGATGGATTGTATTGTATGATATTCATCGTATGGTAGTGCTTATTTTCCACTGGAGCAGTTTCCAGCTGACTACCAGTAAAGCGTATCGGTCAGAAATACAGTTCTTGGATTGCGACTGTATGTTTTTACGTATTCCACGACGCTAGCTCCCGTTTTCATTGTGTGGATCTCACACTCACGTCGATTTTTGCCTTTCAGGATTGAGTCCTCGTGACTGCCATCAAGAGCTGTGCTCATGCTGTTAGTTCAGTGTTAGGCGTCTGCCCACAAATATTTGCAAGTATTGTCATTTTACGTGTATGTCCATTCCAGTGGCAGTGTACCTGAATCTCACTCGGAACTCATAAAAACAAAACAAACACCTAGCAACGGGTATCTCCCATAACTCGCAAATTGGAGTGGTTACAAGTCAAGGTACCACTATAATCACACAGGTTTGAGAACACGCACACACACACACACACACATACACATACACACACAAATACCTTGACAATGTTGTCGTGGTCCAGGCGCCTGATAATCTTAATTTCTCGCAGGGCATGCTTGACACTCTGGGGGTCAGTCAGGATAATCTTCTTCACCGCCACACGCTTGTCACAGTCAGTGTCAACCGCTGAGAAAACCAGGCCGTTCCCTCCGTAGCCGAGAGGCTTCAAGTCCATGTAACGAGAGCCCAGGTCGAAGCCATGGATGTTCATCAGTGACTCAAACTTCTCGGCCATGATGACTACTTCTTACGTGGCACTCTACTAATGTTGCCTCTCTTGCTGGCTTTACGATAACTTTAACACCAACAGAAGACCCCACTTCAACCCTCCAAATACTGCTTCAGGTGCTGAGCTAATGCCCCCCCACAAATGCAGCCAACTACTTCACAGCTAACTGTCCTCCACCGCCTCCCCTGTGCAGCCGTCACTGTCAGACTAAGGTGTAGTTAACGTTTTTCATCTTGAGTGAGGACAATTTTAAAAATCTAATACCACTCCTGGTGGGTGGCTCTACTTAACAGAGCAGCTTTTCCGCATAAAGAAATATATGGAATGAATGTTGAGGCCAATTAAAAATGCAATGTTAGGCTCTAAAAGCACATAGTTGCATCCTCACAGTGGTATACATTCAGTGTATAACTGGTCCTGAGCAGCTTCATGGCAAGTGTGCCAATTTGCACTTTTTTTCCTTAAGATTTTTTTGTATTTTTTTTGTTTTGTTTTCTCCTTTCTGAATAAATTTCCTATGGCGTGACCTGATCAAAATAAATTTTAGAGAGCCTGGCCTTTAGATTGGGGCGTTAATTGTGAGCCTCAGTGATCAGGTGGCTCAAGTTCGCCACAGTCACAATCAAAACTATCCTCCATTTTACTTGGCTATAACCTGAAAGACAAGAGAAAACACAAAAGAAAAACGTAAACCTCAAATTATAATATCAAAGCAACTGCTCAGTGTTAAAAACACATGACAGGTTCACACAAGGACAATGGTAGGAAAAGTACTCTGTACTTAGGTAAAAGTACAGACACTCAGGGAAGCACCAATGTGAGTAAGGTGTACTGTACCACAGTAGTATACATCAGCGATTAACTGATTTCAATTCAATTTCACTGAGGTCAACTACAAAAAAAACTGTCGATAAACCTCTGGAAAGTACAGATATGTATTCAAATAGGGTGGGGGGGGGTAAAAGTCATTCAGTTACATAAATTCTCAAATACTGCTATTTGAAAATCAGTTACATAAATGCTCAAATACTGACATTTGAAAATCCTACTGAAATACAGTACCGTAATGTATTTGTACTCATGCAAAATAGTACACTTTATTAGAAGTATCCATTGGACTACTCACTACAACATTGTTCATACTATAAACGATTTGCAGTACGTTTACCACAAACGAGCCCGTTTTAACAGTATTTCAGAAAAGATTTTTATAGTTTTGTGTTCGTACTTCGTTACTAGCAGCTAACCGCACCCGCCCGCTTGGCCTTAGTAGCCTCTCTAAGGGTTTCCTTTGAACTGTTTGATATCCACCCGGCAACCTCTCATTAAATAATAATCATGGGCTCGTTGATCTACAAGAAGCTATTCAAGGATTCGATACCCTAAGTTTATATTGGCGGAGTAATAAGACCAACTGGCGACAAAATGAAAGGTGAACATTAGCTCGTTTGATCGCAGACTGTGTGGAAATAATTGTCGAATTATGGCGATAAAAGACCTCCCCCCCCCCCAGACCTAAAACACATTACGGATTTGAATGAAATATAGAATGTCGTGTAAAGACGACGAGTTGGGTGTCATTTGAACGGAATAGCCCACAGCATAGACAAAGGGGCCGTTGTTGGCGAAGCGACTGACTACGTGGTACAAGCTGTCCCACCAGCACAAAGCCGACGTTGGAGGAGACTCTCAAGACGACCCATCGAAGATAACAGCAACATTTTGAATGTATGCGGAATACTCACAGTTCGTATTCGTCGCATTGGAATCGAGATGGATGGAATTAATCAGACCCGGCGGGGGTTTTTGTGAGCTCCTACGCCGGAGCTGGGCCGACCTAATGCAATCGCCATTTAGCACCGCACAGACACCAACGGCGCCGTGACGTCACAAGGATACCTTCATAACTATAGGATATATCAAAATCTCCGGTTCACCTCCGGGCATGAAGGGAAGCAATGTTTTTAAAACAGGGCTGTAAAATTGTGTGGCTGTTAAAAATTGGAAACTTTTCATGGGAATTGACTGATATCTATGGAAATTAACAGAAATACACGGGAATAAAAGGTAGTAAAACCTGAATTGATCAAATAGCCGGTTGCTTCTTCATATAAAATGTCTAGTTGCTTAATCGCTTATGTTGTCATGTTGTTATTTTTTGTCATATTAATACAAATTCCAACGTGTGTGCTTGCATGCTTGCGTTCACGTGAGCGTGTGCGCAGGTGTATGCGCGTGTAGGTTGAAGCATTTTAACATTTGAATGTCTCTTCGTTGAATAACGCCGTTATCTTTCACCCGCCGTCCAAGACACACACACGCGCGCGCGCACACACACACACGTACTGTATTTAATAACACTAGGAAGACATCAGGATTTTTGAGTGAATTTGAACGCAACACCATGGATGGGCTTTGCGGCCACGTGACAACGCCTGATTCAAAATCCAATGAGAGATTTTCTTTTCACTACAAATTGTTGCAGATAAAAAACTATTTTGTGGAATTTAACACTGAGTTCAAAACATAATACAACTGCCTCTGCCAGTATAATCTTACTATCCTATATTCAACTTCAGTCCCCTCTTGCTGAATACAGGCTTTCATTTAGAAAGTCAGAAGAAGATACTGATAGCTACTTAAACTTGTTTTTTCTTCCTCCAGTGGATTGCTTTACATCAAATTTTGGTCGCATAAATACAGTAGTGAAAAAAACAAATTTACCCGACAATAATGTAAGCAGTGTCAAGTGTATTTAGTCATTTGGGGACCCAAGGCAAACTCATTCATAGGGCCCATCACAAAGTTAACTGACAAAGTTTACATTTTCACCTCAATACAAAGTCTTCAATGAAGTCCTTAAAACCCATTATCGAAAAAAATAAATCATCAAACACTTTTACTGTAATTAATAAGATCAATAATCAATCATTAGCTAATGTAGTTTAACATTTTAACTGCTATAATACATAAAGATAAGTGTATTATTCACATGTTCAAAATAAAAAGTGTCACTTGCATCACTCTCCACTTCATCTTTACAGCCTCCTCCTTGGATGAGACTGACAGCAGGACTACTCTGCTACTGGCAAGATTGTTTGGCTCTTGCTGCTGTCAGTTACGTACCTGTACATCCATGAATCAGTGTCACCATTTGTTATTTAGCATAAAAATTGTTTTCCTCTCACTTTGTTTTATGTTGAGAGGGAAGACGTTTCATCTGTGCTGTATGTTCCACATACGTACAGCACATTTGACAATAAAGTTGTATTCAATTCAAATTCTTTTCTTTGCTTTTTCACTCGGGTAATTCTGCTTTTAAGCAATTGGATGTGTTTTAAAGCATGTGAATTGTTGCTGCAAAGTAATGTCGCAATGTGCTTCCTCTGCTGTTCCAAATGATTGAGGTCCCAAAAATATGTTTGTTTGCTTCCTGCTGGCTTATAATGTTGTCAGATTAAAATGAAGGAATATTGTATTAGCAGTGTGTCAAAGAGGAAAATCCCCCATGCAGGTCTCACACACACACACACACACACACACACACAAACACTCACTGCAGTTGGCGGATTTACAAAATCCATCTGGCAGCATGCACGATGCACAGCCTCTTTCTCTTCAATCACCGTCCAATCCAAAGGTTAGGTCCACCGAAAACAAATATGACGAAAGCCAGCCTTGCGTTTGCTCTAATCATCTCTCATTTCATTCACGCTGCACTGGCGTCGGCGTGAACGCTATGAATGGATGGATGGACATGAGCTGGGCGGGATGGAAGGGAGCACACATCACAGCTGCAGCATCAGCAGCATCCGCAAGGCACACCATGTGAGCGAGCATGTGCTCCACAATGCAGATGCCTCAGCCTTACGCAGGCTGGGATGGGCTCAGCTTGATCATGCCCACTGGATTCTGCACGGGATGCGGCAAATATTATTGGTCCATTTTAGAGCAATGTTTAATACTGCATGGACAGCTGTTGAAAGAATTAGCATCTTATAGTTGTGTCTACAGTCAACTTGAGGTCTATGTACTAACTAGTGCTCTCTTTTTCCTCACTATGTAAGACAGTTTGGTGCTCTAATGGAACAACTAGGGTAACACTACCAGAAACTCATCCAACTAGAATTTTTTTCCCACTAGTAGTGCCAATTAAGCAATTAAACCGAGTAAAACTACTGTGGTGCATTAGCAACATTACTAGGTCTAAGTAGTACACCGGTGTCACACTTGGACCTCCTGGATTGTACTAGTCGCACCAAAATGTCCACTAGTTGTTGTGCCTCCTTGGTAACATGCAGTTGTCCAACTAGTATGCCATATTTGTTCTACTAGTGTGCGGAAATGTCATACAGTAGTTAAAGGCAGCAGTTGAGAAAACATTATGAGTAAGAAACAGTCATTTTACTAGTGTGTTGCAGCGGAATTGTCCAGTAGGACACATTTGTGCAAAGGTTCTTTCTTACTAATGAAGTTTTTGCCACCACTAGTTCCACTTTTGGCTTAGCAGTTTGCAATTAATCCTAGCTAGCAAACTACTGTGCTGTGCTAATAACCCTACGAGGCTCATTGGAAGGCTGTCATGTGCAAAAAATAATAATACTATACATATAGTCTCTCTACTAGTGCATTATACTAGTGTGCCGAATTGTCTTATATGGAAAGCTTTTTGAAAATGTTTTCAATATCTTTGTTATCCAGCCTAAACTCCATGGACTAGTATCCTCCTTGTTCTCATTTGTATGTCTCATTTGTATGCACTAGTTGAATGAATATGGCACGCGAGAAGAACGGCTGTCTTACACTAGTAACTTTTCCCATGACTATGTAATAGGACAGCGAAGGCATAAAGTAGGACAGATGCACTATTTGATTACTGTGTGTATACTAGTACTGCTAATGACATTACATTATAGAATTCTACAAGTTAACATTCAGCACTTTGCTACTAGTTCCGAGTAGCTGTCAACTACTCTACAGAATTGCCTCACTAGTAACATGTAGTTGGGGTATGGTCCAGATATTGAGTAAACGCTCAAATAGTTTTCCAAAAAGGTGTCGGACAATTTGTTTGATATCTTTGATAGTCAATGTAAAGGTTGTACTAGTAGGCCACAAGTGGTACTATCAGTCAGAAAATGTTACCAGTAAGACAGCGTCTGCCGACATGTGTGCTGACTTATAAGTTACCAGTGAGGATAAAAAAAACACACTAAAATGGACCTTAAGATGAATATCAAGGATATGTATCCATCCATCCATTTTCGGAACCGCTTTATCCTCACTAGGGTCGCGGGGGGTGCTGGAGCCTATCCCAGCCGTCTTCGGGCAGTAGGCAGGGGACACCCTGAATTGGTTGCCAGCCAATCACAAGGCACACAGAGACAAACAACCATGCACGCTCACACTCACACCTAGGGACAATTTTGAGTGTTCAATCAGCCTGCCATGCATGTTTTTGGAATGTGGGAGGAAACCGGAGCACCCGGAGGAAACCCACGCAGGCCCGGGGAGAACATGCAAACTCCACACAGGGAGGCCGAAGCTGGAATCGAACCCGGTACCTCTGCACTGTGAAGTCGACGTGCTAACCACTGGACTACCGGGTCGCCCAAGGATATGTAATGAATGTTAAAACAGTGTTCCAGAATTAACCCTTTCATGCACCCTGTAACCTGATAATATGATAAGCTGTAGTAACCGCTGTCCCTGAAAGGGTTAAAGGCATATCCAGCATGTCTAATTTGGCTGTCGAGGTGATGTTGACAGTATACAATATACTTTAAGACGGTCTCTTAACCTCATCATGGCTTATTTTCACTCAGGTGCATGGTTATGGAACAGACGCATGCATGCAGGCATACTACGTGCTACGTTCAAATGACATGTACCGGTAAATGCAATGCAGGTCACATTGCAAGAGCTGCACCGGATTCTGTCTGGAAAAAACGCCTCTTACTCTTTATCCATCTACATGTCCACTAGCGCGGCCCGGTAGTCCAGTGGTTAGCACGTTGACTTCACAGTGCAGAGGTACCGGGTTCGATTCCAGCTCCGGCCTCCCTGTGTGGAGTTTGCATGTTCTCCCCGGGCTTGCGTGGGTTTTCTCCGGGTGCTCCTGTTTCCTCCCACATTCCAAAAACATGCATGGCAGGTGGATTGAACACTCTAAATTGTCCCTAGGTGTGAGTGTGAGCGTGCATGGTTGTTTGTCTCTGTGTGCCCTGCGATTGGCTGGCAACCAATTCAGGGTGTCCCCCGCCTACTGCCCGGAGACAGCTGGGATAGGCTCCAGCACCCCCCGCGACCCTAGTGAGGATAAAGCGGTT
>CAAKHF010011142.1:0-24147 GCA_901007745.1 Hippocampus kuda
ACACACACACACACACACACACACACACACACACACACACACACACACACACACACACACACACACACACACACACACACACACAAACCACCACGGAAAAATAGCATGTCATTCGGAAGGCAACAAACACCGCAACTGCTGCTTTGTACTGACAGCTGACTTAAATCATGTGATGGGAAAAAAAAACCGTGAGGATTTACTGTACATCATCCATCCATCCATTTTCTGATCTGCTTATCCTCACAAGGGTAGTGGGGGGGGGGGGGCTGCTGGAGTCTATCCCAGCTGTTTTCGGGCAGTAGGCGGGGGACACCCTGAACCAGTTGCCAGCCAATCACAGGGCACACAGAGACGAACAACCATCCGCGCTCACACTCACACCTCGGGACAATTTGGAGTGTTCAATCAGCCTGCCATGCATGTTTTTGGAATTTGGGGGGAAACTGGAGCACCCGGAGAAAACCCACACAGGCCCGGGGAGAACATACAAACTCCACACAGGAAGGCCGCTGTAGCTGGGATTGAACCTCTGCACTGTGAGGTTGACGCACTAACCACTTGCCAGTGGGCAAGTGGTTAGTGCGTTTGTGATATGTGATGTGTACAGTACATCACATATCACAAAAAGAAACCAAGAGCAGAACGTGTAAAGATCCAAAAATAAAGATTTAATGATGGAGAAAAAAATGGAATGTTTTGGGGAAAAAAGTCATTGGGTTATGAGGAGAATGTTGGAATATTAGCAAAATAAATTCTGAATATCACAACAAAAAGATGCACCGTTATGGTTTTATTTTTACGAGAATAAAGTCGAAATTGTAAATTAAAAATGGTGCAATGCTGTGAGAATCATGTTGGAAAATTAGAGGAAAAAAGTTGTTATGTTGTGAGACGAAAGTCAGAATTTGACAAAAGGATGCATTGTATTGATGCAAGTAAAATTGTCATTTACAAAAAGAAAAGAGAATAAAGTCACAATACCTGGAAAAAAAAACATGGAATGTTTGACCAACCATGAAAAAGACGCATTGTTGGAGGAACAAAGTTGTCATGTTGCAGACGTTTAAACATTACGAGCGTAGGTCGAAAAGTTGGAAAGTTCCAACAACAAAGTTGGAGCGACGTATTGTGACAAGAAGTGCAGGACTGAAGACTTATGATTTTTCTCAAACCTTCTCCGACTGTTCCCTGCTTGCGTCGTGCGACCTCTGTCTCGTCGTGACCATTGTCTTGACAACCTTACTGACTTTCCGATCCTTGGCGGCTTCCACCTCGAACCGCGACGACGACGACGATGACGCGACGGCGGCGCCCGGGCTCTGCTGCTTCGAAACGGAAACAGCGGAAACGTCTCAACGGCGCAGGACAAAATAGGCTAGCTTAGTCCAAATATTTGGACTTGTTTATGTTGAGCTGTTCTTCCTCAACACGACTGGTTCAACACCCAAAAATCTGTTCACTGTTCATTGCTCTTGCTCAAAGTTGGAGGACTTGCCTGTTTAAGACTTCCTGCGTGCTCCGAGTCTGCAGACGCGCTTTGCCCACTGCTGCATCATGGCGGCAAACGGCAAGAAAAGGTTTAGCATAAAACATATACTGTAGGCCTCACTGAAAATGCTTCTTTGACAACATCACGAATGCAAATCAGAGATTCGACGGCAAGGACTTTGGTTCAAATGTGATGAAAAGTGGCCAACGACTCACCGCGTTGTGTCCACGTCACTCTGCCGTCTCGGTTTCATCGCGGCGCCGTCCGAGGATGCCTCCCGTGTCGATGCCGTCGCTTCGGTCTCGATCAGGTGAACGATGTCCGTGCGTTTGATTTCGCTCAGTCCCTTGATGAGTCTCGTTTCTGCGTCGGAGGAGAACATTCCATTGGAGCATTCAGCGAATCGGTGACGTCTGCATTTGGAGAATGGCGCTATTGAGCACTACGCAGGCTCAAAAGGATTGTGAACAGAATTGGTCTTTTTGACGTATGCTCATTTCTAAAATATTTGAGCAAGAATAATAATATTCAATAAGTACCAGTTATGTGAGCAAAACAATTTCGTTATAGACAATTATGCATCATACAAATGCTTTCCCAAAGCTAACTTCAATGGTCTAAACTTCTTTAAACGCCACTGAAAGAATTGTATCATGCTAAAAAAAAACGTAACATTCTTGACCTGGATAACTAGCAGCTCTTTTGTGGATGCCTGTCTCATTTACAAAGTTTTAAATGCGCTTGCACCCCCACCCTGGGATAAATTCATTCAGAGGAGAAACAGTGACAGACTGAGAACTCGGGCCTTGATGAGAGGTGATTGCAATATAACAAGATGGAGAACAAAATTCCATCAAATGGTCACCTGCGTAAGAGGAATGCAATCCTGGAATAAGTTGGCAATACACATAAGGGACTGTGATAACTTTCCACTTTTCCAAAAAACAAAAACCTTAAACATTGGCTAAAAATACATCGGACATGCACCCACTGAACACCGTTTCCAGTTCTCCAGCTCGTGCCAGTGGGCTTCTGGCCAACCAATTTGCATTTCGAAGTGATTTGTCTGTCCTGGTCTTTTGTTTTGTAATTGAGTACTACAACTGTTTATATTGTTTCTTTCATGACCTATTTGGTCTTTATTTCTGTCATTCTGGTCTTAAAAGTTTTATGTGTCTCACTTTGCTATTTTATTTATTGCCTTGGGACTAAATGAATGCTGAAAACTGGCATTCATGCTAAGTCCGGCGCATTTACACTGTTTATTCTTGAGTTGATTAATGTGCACTGTCCCAATGAAAAAAAAAAAAAAGTTGGCCGGCGCATGAGCCCTTGTTTTAATGATCCACTCATGTGGTAGTGCGCATGTCCAAAACTGCTCTCAGGAGACGGCCATTGAGCCACATAAACTGGGTCCATCATCCAATTAAAATGTCAGAATGAGACACGTGACGTGACGTCATGACGCAATCAACTCACGCGCCACATTAACTGGGTCCATTTATTTGGAATTTTTGTTTAAAATCCCCTGGCTCTTCTTTTTGTTTAACTCTCTGTATTCTGTTCATGTATTAATAACTTCGTTTTGTTTTCTGGTACTTGTAATTTGACATGTTCAATAAAGATTCATAAAAAAAAAAATACTACAGTACCTGGGTCAATCATCCAATTAAAATGTCAGAACGAGATACGTAACTTGACGTCAAGACGCAATCAACACAAGCTCCGTTTTGGCGGAAGGCAGAATACAGCGGCAGGCTCGCTTGGTTTTCATTGAGAGCAAAATAATAGTCAATAATAGTAAACCGTTAATGTGAGTGAAGTCGATTCATTGATAAAGGGCAAATTTAGCACTTTGCCACTTGAGCAAAAAAATAGAAAGGAAACGTTTGGGACCGCATCAGCCGGTGGATATTAACATTGTTCAAACAGGAAAAGGGACGAAACCAGCTCGTTCAGCCCGGAATGGCTCAAAAGGAAAACATGGCTAACTGCGTGTGTGATCAGAATGTTGCAGTTTGGCTTTCCTTGCCTGCTGTTCGGAGGAGACACTACATCGTCTACAGTTGGATTCAAAGATTCGAAGCAGCTTTCAGAACATCTGACCAAACATGAATTCATTCATGAATTATTGGACTTTAACGGACATGTTATTGACAAATGTGCCCAGACGAAAGATCGACGTGCCTCCTTTCTTTTCAAGAAATAAACAACACTGGTGAGTAACATTTTACATGAACACTTTAATTTTGATCAATTCAAAGTGTCTATTTATAGCCTTAAATTGGCTGTGAATAACATGGATTGTGGTCTTGATTCAGAATTGACTGTGTAGGCTTTGCCACTTGTGGATGCAAAGTGCCGACTGTGGTGCCCCACTCAACATTTCATGCCAGAAATGCCATTGGCCAAACGGAGGGAAAGTGACCAACCACATAATTGACATTCTGAAATTGAATCTTATTCATGATTAGATGCCGGTCAACAGCTTCCGTTCAAAAGAGGTTGCTTTGGTGCAGGTAAAAATTTGGACTAAATCATTATTTATAGCGTATTAGGCCACAAACATGGTGGTTTAGACACTAGAGATCAAATTGAGGTGAATCTGGCCCCTGAAGTCACACTGCTGGCCTCGATCTTAACACGAATACGTACTTAACGCAACCATAAAAAAAAATGGTATTCCCACCTTTAAAAATAGAAATCTGTATTTTCTGCTCCCGTTTGTTGAAACTGGGCTACTTTTTTCACCTCTGCCGTACATGCAAGGTGGGACAATCAAGACGCGAAACGTGTCCTACAACATTGTACAAACCTCTGTCCTCTATTCCTTCTCCCTCGGTCCATAACTCCAAAAGGGCGTAACTCTGGTCTCGTAAGGAAGCAGGGTTTTCAGTCCTGATCAAGTTGATCCGCTCCTCAGTGAATTCCAGTTCTCGTGCCAGCTCTGAGCCAAATTAAATAAAAATGAAGTGAGCGGCATCGAGGACAGAGAAAAGCAGCCGCGACTTACCTTCCCAGCTGAAGCCCAGGCGGTCAGCTATTGTCAACAAAGTTTGCTTTCTGCTCTCCGCTCCATCCTGTGCGTCTGTTGTGAATAACACAGGACGGGTTTATTCAATTGAATCAGGTGAATCAGAAAAGGTTTTTAGGCGGGACAAAAAGCCTATTACTTCAGTACCTTTCACACAGAAAAGGGAGACAGGAAATATTTAAGGGGCTCTTTCTTGTCTCAAGATCTGAACGCAGGTTTCAGTCATTTCCAGAAGTGGCAAAAATACTGAAACTCTGTCCCTGAAAGTGTGCCTCCGTCGGTCCATTTCGAGGTATAGATGTAGGGGGGAAACAGCAATATTTTTAAGTCTGATAAATATCAGATGTTCCCATTTTTGTGACTAGTCCTGTATCTGCCAAAACAATCCCCCTGGTTAATTAAAATGCACTGCGCCATTTTAGGAAGTAATGTGATGTCAACTTGTCGGACTGGGCCGTCCCTTTTGCACTCACCAGGTGCTATTGAGTGATATGCTAGATCGCCTGCCTATGAATGTAAATATGTCTTTTTTTTTCCCCCTGTTTGGTGATCCTAATAAGCTGTCGTAGAGAAAAAAATCCAATGCCAGGCAGGCCGTAAACAAGCGCATCTTCGTCATCCAACAGCAACGGTTAGATGACTGTGAACGTGGCATCCAGACTCGATTATTTATGGATTTATTTAAAGAGAAATGACGTAACGTGAGCTGCATCAAAGACAGGCCTTAGCATGCGGCGGCTGATAATTTATTGTCTGACACAAAGCAAACAAAACGGGCATCGTCAATGATGGATTGACGGACCTCGTGTCAGAATTGACTCTGGAAAATTGCGCTAATGACTCAAATTTGACAGCTTCCAACGGCGCTACGTCACGGCTCCGCCCTCTTGCAGGCAAGTATGGCTGCGCGCATTAGCAGTCATGGCAATTCGACAAAATAGTTTCCGTGAGCCATTATAAGGCAACCAGTGTAATCAAAAACGCATTTGGATCCAGGTTTTCTTGATAAACCGTACATATTTATTCTCCTCACCACCACAGGTACACGTTAAATAGAGGAACAGATTCCGTACTTGGCTGAGTTTTGCCACATCTTGATAACTTTGGGTCGTCACCCACAGAGGTTGAAAAAAGTAACAGGCCTTTTTTGAAAAAGTAAGGCGTATCGAGTAGCGACATCTGTTTTCAAATCTCATGAGGAACAGTGAAAAGTCATCAAAAAAGTGAAATACTCACATAAAGTACAGATACTTAAAATGATCTTCAGTACAGCAAAAACGTATTTGTACTTTACTTGCCATTACTGTTCAGTAGCTGTGTGAAAGGCACAGGCTGAGAAAGGACGGCTTCAACAGGTGGCATACCGTGACTTGGAGCTGAATTGCCGGGGATTTGCTGCACGTGTGTCTCAACAGCGTCGCCGGTCCGCTGCCTAATGGAAACGACATTTCCAGAGGGTAGGGAGTGAAAATCGGTGAACGCGTCCCTTTCAATTACAGATGGATCGAGAAGACCGTTCTCGTCCTCGGAGTTGTCGTCGTCACTGTCTTTCGTTGTCTCGGCCAGTCTTTTCACAAGCTTTGCAGCCTCGTCGCTGATCTCTTCGAAAGATCCGTCAGAGTGCTTGCGTGCCTTGCTTCTCTCTTTGCTGGCTGTTGACGATTGAGAAGATGGGCCACCTTTACCTTTGATGGGCAATCTTGACTGGAAGGCTTTTGGTTTGGTCTCTCCTGTGTTAGTCGTTGGCCTGGTCGAGACCCCCTCAGAGAAGCTCTTGGTGGATGTCTTAGCCTTGACATCCACACAAGAGCCTTCAGACTTTCTCCGTGGTTCCCTGTTTGTGGGCCCTTTGTGTTTTTTGTCTTCGCTGGGTTTGGCCAAAGAGTCTGGTTTGAGAGGCTTAGATTTGATGGGAATTCGTGATTTTGATACAGAGACAGGAGCAGTTTTATTTTTAACTTGATGGGCTGGCTTGGATTGGCTTTTGAGGGGAACGGTATCAGACGCGCTTTTCTGACACACTTGGGTCAAATTGGGGGGCTGTATCACTGACTTTGATTCATCTGGAGAAGAATCGGATGACTCTCTTCCCTGCTCAGAGTATATAGATCTCGTAACTGTGGTTTCTGCTGTCTCCACATTCATGATCATTTGATCAGCGGAGCTTGCGTCTAAACCGGAGGATTCTCTATTTGTACTGTGATCTATTTTAGCCTCTAGACTTTCTAGGTCTTGTTGATCTTTGGCGGCAGGTTTGGCTGAAGCTGAAAGGCCCATTTTGGGGATTTTTGATTTGGCGGATGCCTGATCAACCTCAGTTGCCAACTGAAGCTGCGCATCAACTGTTTCTTCAGACTGGTCCTTGATCTTGACCTCTAGTTTGAGATTGAGGCCAACTTCCTGCTGGGTTGCCGATGCCTTGCGTTCTTGCCCGCTGTTTTCTAATATGGACGCCTCGAGCGGATGTTCACCGATTTGGAAAAAAGCAAAGCCACCCCCGTCTTCCTCACAGCTCCTTTTGGTCATATCAATTGCACCGCTTCGGGTCATTTCAAACAGCTTCCCTTCTTGGAAGAGAAAAGGGTTGGGTTCACTTGTCGGTGTGCTCTCCTCAGTTGGCGTTTTACCCGGTGTGGTGTCTGGTGTGCCCGGCATAGACTGAGAGTCCATCACCAGATTGAGTATCTTTTCTTCCTCGACTTTGAGACGAGCATCAAAAGCGTCATCATTGTCCAGCATGGCAGACCACGAGTACGCTGCGTCCACCTTGGCAGTGACCCCTTTGGACTCGGTTCGGGGATGATCACGTTCAACCTCTTCTGTATCATCATAGATACACAACTCTGCTTTAAACGTTTCCTTCGTTTGGCTGAGTGCATCACGTCCAACTTCCGGTGCTGCTTTGACTTCATCTGTTACGTTCCCAGCTGGTGCATAGGTTGGAAATTGGGCAACGCTTAAGCCTGGCACAATTTCCCTTGACTTCCGCAAACTGTCCTCCTTTTGCTCATCAGTTCTGTTTTCTGTGTTCAATGTTGCCACCGTTTTGGAAGGTCTGTTTGGAGCAGCAACAACAGGTGGCGGAACTGTTGGTTGCGGCGCTGTTTTCAGATTGATGTTGTAGGTTTCCTCTTGGCTGATACTAACTCTTTTGTTGTGGGATCCATCATTCACACCTGCTGAAAAAGAAGAGGGAACTTTAATATGGGAGTTTGAGAGAAGCGGTAACCCTGCATCCTCAGTGAGTCTTTTCACCCCAAATTTACATTCTGTGTCCCTTGGGAACTCTAAGTCCCCCTCCATGTCATCAACCGATTTCTTTCTAGCTGTAACTGTTTTGTGAGCTTGACTGCTGTCTGATGTATCCTCCTCCTCTGGGTCTTCGTAGATGACTGCTGGTTTGAATGGGAAAGAGAGGGATGAATGGTCAGGATGTTTGGGATTAAAGTCGTAACTTACCTCATCAGAACTAGGGGTGTCGGGGGAGAGAGGACTCTTACCCGAACTCGTCAACTGTGATGTCTGCTCACAACTGTCATCATCAGCACTACCCTCAAGGTCTCGGAAATGCCTACCATGCAACGCATCTTTGATCGACGCTTCATTAGAGGACTCTGGATGGATTAGGGATTGACTTGGATGATCTACCATGAATGGGAATGATGGATGACTGTGCTGGTCAACAGGGCTACTCTCTAAGGAGTCATGAGGAGGGGATTCCTTGGTAGGGCTGGGTTCAATGGAATCTGGGGATTTAATGGAGGAGTTGTCATCCAAAACGGGACTACCTTCGAGCGAGTCTCTGTGGCTTATTGTCAAAGAGTTGTCAGCTAATGGACTGAGAGGATCGGAATCTTGCTTTATAAGCAACTCCAAGCTTCCGTGGCACTTATAAAAGGGTTTCGGAGTTTCAGAAGAAGGTAGATGCAATGAGAGCTGAAAATCAGGGCTGCTGCCGTCTCCATGTTGCTCGACGGTATTCAAAACGGTCTTTTGTGTGCCGGTACTCCTTGAATCAGATGTGGACTCACTTGGTGCACAGTCATCTGCAGCCTCGCTGAAAGGCACACCCAAGGTCAAATCAGTAGACATTTGGTCACCAGGGTCTGTTGTTTGACTTGGGATGCCAGTTGTTTCTGTGTCTTTACTTCCTTTTTCAAACACCGCAGTGGTTTTTGCCACTACTTGCGGTGTTTGTTCATTTTTGGGTGAAAGACCCAAACTTTCAGGGCTAGTTCCAGGGGTGGCCAGACCCTCATGTTTGTAACTGTCCTCAGAACTCAGATGCGGCGTTCCAGAACTGGCACTTCTCGAGTCTGCAGGGACTCCTTCCTCTTGGGAGTTCTCCTCGTTGTCACCTTTTCGAAAGTCACTCATTTTGGTTACCGCTGACTCTGCGCTGCTCTTTTTTTCCGCCCTGCTGAGTGGACAAATCTTAGAATCAAGAGATAGTTCTTGTTCTTTGCGCACAGATTCCGACTTTGGGGTGTCTTCCAATCTTGGCACCCTTGATGTTTTAGGCTTATATGACCCCGATTCTCTCTGGGAGGGATCTTTTTGAAACACTTGCATCAACTCTTTAACCGAGACACTATCCTCATGTTTTTCTGATCCCGCTGCAGGCGTTGCTCTACGTGGATGGATTTCTTTGACTTTTGGAGGCAGTTTTGCACTAACAGGCAATTGTGAAGGCTTCATTCCCTTTCTCGTTTGTTCTTCCTCTACTTTCTGTTGCAAGGCTTTGACTTTGTCTTTGATTGAGCCAATGGGAGTCTCTTCCACAAGCGGAGACACAGATTGTGACGTAACAGAGACCGCGGAGTTACTAGCTTGTCGATGATCTTTCCTGACATCCCCAGAACGTGTTTGTACTTTGGTTGAAGGTGTTGATTTTTTTCGGGGTGAGTCAAGGAGGTATTCTTTAGGATCACTGCCGTCTTTTGTTGCTCTTGGAGTCCCACTGTTAACCTTAGGTGCATAGAAGACAGGCTCTGGGTTTTCCAAAGCTGCCTTCATTTGGGCATCCTCTATCTCACTGCCCGAGAGGAGAACCCACTCCTCAGACCCTCTACTTTTTTCTGTTGCTTCATCATACGCTCCGCTACTTAGTATTTTACTAACTTTCTCAAGGTCCTCTTTAACTTTCTCGAGGTCCTTCTCCATTATTTCTAAGGGGACCCTCGAAACATTGTGTCCTCCTTTCTCAGAACCGCACCCATCCAAAGAAGGGGATTTCTTTGAGGGATCGGCTGTCAAAATGGCCGTCATTTTGATCAAATCTTGTTTCATCTCCGACACGTCTGATAGGAGGTCTGGTTCCCGAATCAGCTCGGATTTCGGGACTGACGTTGCCATCTCTTCATCTTCCGTGTGGTGAACAAACAAGTAAGGAGTAAAAAAATAATGAAAAATTCAAATGAAAGGAGACAAACATTTGAGAATGTGGTCAGGCAAAAATGTGTCAGAGGTACACAGTTTACAACCTTCATCATTTAACATCTATCTTCGGGGGATGCGTGCATAAAAAAGTTTCAAAGAACAAAAGACACCCCCCCTCCCCAAATAAATACATAAAATGAAAAAGCATACGATGTTGAAAGATGTGGATGCCAGCATGATGAAAGGTGCAGGAGTGGTATGCTGATACAAAGTGAAAGTGCAGTTTAAAAGAAAATAAAAGCATGATTATATTAAAAAGAATGTGTTCCATTTACACAAGATGAAGGTGAAGGCAGCAAGACCCACAAAAAAAAAGCAGCCGGTGAATTTCACAGATGTGAACATGCTATGATACGGTCAGGGCTTACATCTCTCTTGTGTTGTGTTGATCTGGGTAAGAAAAATACATCAAAGGGATCAATCATTAAAATTTCAGACACCAGCACTTATGCAATCCTGATAGAAAAGAACGAGCTGTCTCTACCTCTTCATCTTGATCAGAATCAGACTCCTTTTTCCCCAAAACAGCGAAGCAGGAAGAGGGAAAGAGACAAAAAGTGCATTTTTTTTCAGCGACTGTAAGGCTTTCGCTCCTGAAATCAAACAAATCAATACAATCAACAAATATGAATTGAAACACCTTTCAGGACTGAGGACTGACTCACCTTGCAGTATGACGGCAGCGTGATGTTGAGGTTGCATACGGCGCTGTGGGCGAGTGACCGGTAACTCCGGGGTTCCTTCAGAAAACACAAGCGGCCGCACAGCTCCTGGGTGTTGTCTCTGATCTGCAAACAGCCACAAGGGCACCCTCCATATGCTACGCACGTCTGAATAAGTGAAGAACGAAAAGAACACATACTTTGATGAAAAGTGTGAGTCGGTTCTCCTTGAAGGCAAAAAAGCTGAAGAGATGATGCTGGCCACTTTTGGTGAGAGGAACAAAGTTCCCACAGCAATCTGCATAGATGGGCTTTCCTTCTAGAACCTAAAAAGGGGGAGGTATTCATCAGAGGTGGCAAAAGTACCTACACATAGTACTTCTCTAACCTGAGTAAAAGCAAAAAGTCGTTTGAAAAAGAAATACTCAAGTACAGCCACTTGAACCTACCTCCACATCTCGACTGCGGGCTACCTCCGTGAAGTTCTCTTGCTGTTCCAGCGTCTTGTCAGTCTTGTCGTCGGTCATGCAAAAGCAGCGCAGGTGGCCCTCGACGGGGTCGTGGGTTTTGGCGAAGATGACAAACTTAGCCATGTAAGGCACACAGATGATCTCCCGGTACACTTGAGAGGAGAAGTTGACCGATTCCTGGACTTGCCGGCAGTCTATGAGCCAAAACCTAGACACGATGATACAATTATTGAGGTCGGGTGCAGCCTCAGTTCTTCAATTCTTCAGGGATCGGGATCATTTTGAATAGATTTATGACAAATCGGCTACCTCGCAGAAACGTTCGTTGTGAAGGACACACGGTCACTGACAAATGTTAAGGGGGTGGTTCCTGTTATGTCTTCCCACTGAGCTGGTGTTGTTCCACCTGAAAAATGGACCCGTCTGAGTAAGCAAAAAATGGTGACCGTATGCCTGTGGTGGGCCAATGAGTCCGGTCTTACCTGTGATACTGCAGAGCAGTCGTAAGGTCGGGGTGTCCCGTCCTAAACTGTGGAGGACTGGGTCAGAGTTACCTTTCGGGACCGGGATCGTCACGGTTATGGGTTTATGAAACTTCCTTCGGCGGGGCTCCAGAGTGACGATGGGGCTGAAGCTGGACTTGTTCCCAAGAGTCCTCCTGACAATATCCAAACTCACTGGTTGGGCCTTGGATAAGAGACACTTGCAATCAATGTTTTTTGTTTTTTTTCTCAGGGCCTGAAACACAAACCCTGGAATCTGTAGATGATTCACCACATATTTTGTTTTGTAAGGACAAAATACACTTTCCCATTCAGGTACAGTGGTATATTGACTTAAAGGATTGATTCATTCCGTGACCAGGATTGTACAATATCTAAAATTAATTCTTCTCATTGAAATCTAATGGCATGCCATTAGTCTGTTCCAGTCCTACCCCCCAAAACCATGTTCAATTCTACTTGATACTAGTAGGAGTCCAGGGCTGTCGTGTCTTTGGTACAGGTCCCATTTTTGTCAACTGAAGAAGCAGACGAAGTCAACCTATCAATAGCCTGGGATTTTCTTCAAGTACTTGGCAACAAAGAAGTCCAGTCACTGGTTACTGTTCAGGTCTAACAGGCAAGACCAGCAGCACCTGACTTTGGTCACACCTGCGATGCCAAAACACTCAAGAAGGTGCACTGGAGGCTGCATGGGCCACCACGCTACCACTCTCCAACCCAGAGTCCTCTGGAGCAACATAATTTCATGCACCATGCGGGATGTCTCACACATGTGACGCTCCAAAGCAATGTCATTTACCTGCAGGCCCACCCTGATCCTTTTGGTGAGGGCCCCCTCAGGAAAAACGGCTTGCACTTGGGGTACAACCGTGCTGCTCAGGACGCCTCCTTCGGGACCAATCAAAATACTGTCTTGCCTAATACGTGACACCACAGCAAAGTATTGTGGGAGATCCCTGGTGATGATGCGGCAAATGCGCTTCTTCTGGAGCTCCTCCTGAGAGTCCAGTTCTAGTGGAGGGGAAAAGAGAAATGTTGGTCTGACACCTATATTGGTCTTTGGAGTATATCGTCGCTGTCCTGTTTGTCCATTTTTGTCATTTTAAAAATGTTTACGTTAATGGAATGCCCGAAACGTTCTCGGCCCATTGACGTGTAAAAAAAAAAAAAAAATGTAGAAATGAGAATAAGAAATGCGAAAGCTGGACATACGTGTTTTTCACAGGACAGTGATGATATTTAGATGCTGAGCAAGAAGACATTGTGGAGGCTGACCTTCGTCCATGCTGTTAAGGATCTGGTTGAGTTCTTCTTGGGTGTGCTCACAATGATGCTCCTTCCAGCTCTCTCCCGTTTCACTCCTCAAGATAACAAGTTCACGCTCGCCCCCACGCAGAGCAGCAAAGTGGGGCACCTCCACAATTACAGGACTGGATGGAGGAACAGAATGTTTTTAGAGATGCTCGCCAGGCCTGATCAAACGACAACCACGTACACGAGCCACGAGAAGTTCAGGATCCTGGACTTTCGGGTGAAATGTCACTATTCCCTAAAAGGGAAACTATACAATAAGCAAGAACGCATTATTTTGTATGCAGACTTTTTTTTCTTCTTTGCTTTTTTTTTTTTGCAGCCTACCCCAGGAAACTTGTCCCCGGCGGGCCAAGCTGGAGGATTCTGCTCACCAAACTCTCGCCCTCATTGAGAGGTGGTGGGGCACTGGGGAGGTGGAGCTTACTGTGCCATTGACGTTCCAATACGCAGCATAAAGTGAGAAAAGACACACATACAATATTTGGCCTTGGATGCAAAGTTTCATCCAATTTCTGACAACTAACATTGGACAGAATTTCGGAGAAAGTGCAACCCCCGGGAAAAAGGACAGAGTCAGAGTCCTTACCCAAGAAGCTGGCCTCCAAACGGTGCAACCTCAATAAACCTGCTGGCTCGACCCTCGCCTTCAACAATGGGGGGCATGCTGGCCAGGCGGTGCCTTTTCACCAGCCGGCAGGTCACCCGTGTGGGAGCGCTGCACTTCCCAGGTGGGATGATGATGCGCAGGCCATTGTGGCGGCAGCCCCGCATGGATCCGCCCCTTGCATCCACCATGAAGCTAACCAGGAAGCTGAGGAAGAGGAGAGCAGATGCTTTTAGGCTTCAAATTCAACCTAGCATATTGGACCTCTTTGACTGACTTGCAGGGAATTTAGGCACTCGGGCTGTACATGAAAGGACACATTGTTACATGCATCGGATGCCAGTGAGATATGCTAAGCATCCATCTCACCTTCATAGGCTTAAGACAAACGGAGTTCAAAAGAGAGACACCCAATGTAACAACAACAATCGTATGACAGTCAACGTGAGGTTACAGGATGTGGATGAAAAGAATGTCCTCAGAGAAAGTCAGAGATGAAGCAAAAAAAAAAAAACCCACAAACAAAAGGAATGCAATGGCTGAATCAAGGCGTGGAAGATCACCTGCTGTGGTCCGTATGATCACGGCTTGGAGAGGAGCGGCTAAAAACATCGGACGAAATTCCAGCCAAAATGAAACCCAGAGAGAGAAGGAGGAGGATGTCAGAATCAATCAAGCGCCGCTTGAAGTGCCATCAGAGAAGTACAGTGAACCCTCGGCAACCTTGACAAATACACGACTGCCACATTTTTTCTGTAGAACATCAACTTCGAAATTAGGGCTTATCTGTGTTTTTTGGCTCTCTCTGTAACACCCTAAAATGGCAGCCAAACACCCTAATCCTTCCAAGGCACCATGACAGCCAATGAATAACACGAGTGTCAGTACTGGATCAGACTCCTGACACCAAACAACAGAATTTCTGAGAAGAAAGAGATTATTGTTGTGATCCGAACTTCTGCCACCATTTTTTTTGTTTTAATGGGACCTACCCAGAGTGCAGTGGACTGGAGGATAAAGCTATGTTGTCCAGATTCTCTGTGCCCCAACTCAGCCGGTATGAGTCTCGCTCATTTTCCCTTGAAAGCGATGACATCTGAGAGAAAGCAAAAAAACCCAAAACAAAACAAAACCAAAAAAAAAAAAAAAAACAGTTTTGGGAAGAGACTCAATTAGAATTGGCCCACAACCCTACGGTTGGAATTAAATGTGTGCGCATTGAATGTACCTGACAGGCCAGCATTTCATCCATCATGCTTTCGTGTTTGTGATAGTAGCTTTGGCGCGTGGGGGTGAATGACCTTTCAGAACTGCATAACAAATTTAGCAAAACAAACAAACAAACAAAAAACCCCGACATAAGATCAGAGTAAATTCGAGATATGGTATTAGCCAGCCCCATATGTTCGAGTTGGGTCAGCGCTAGGCTTCTATTTTCCAGTGAGCTAGCGACATACCTGCCAGTGTGCGCCCCCTCATTGCTGAGGGTGAGGTAGTTCATGTTATCCAGATACTGTCCTGGCAGCGAATCATCTCCAAGCTCTCTGAGGTCTTCAGCCCTTAAATACTCCCCTCCGTCACCCGTCATGGTGTCATCGCCTTGGCAGTGGTAGAGGGGAAAAAAAATTGCTTCATAAATCCGCAACGCATCGGAGAGGCGAATGATGAAGCACAAAGTAGTTAAACGCCGTAGAAAATGAACAGGAAAGCAACGAATCTTGTGACTCACCTTCTTCATCTGAGACATCCAGTACTTCCGTCATTGTTTCTGGAACATTCAGCTTGTGTTTCTCCGTCACCGTCTAGTCGTGGATTTTTTATTTATTTATTTTTATTCCAAAATCTGATTCATAACGTAAAATCACATCTGCAACTGGATGTTGTGATCTACCGTTGTGGTGGTGACGATTTCCTCTGTGACGACCTTCAGCGTGTCCACAACGGAGATGTAGCCCAGCCGTCGAGCAATACCCAGAGCGGTGTTTCCATTCTGGCCAAGACAAAGTAAGAACAAAAAAAAAAAATGTATGAACCGTGGTGTACTCATGTGCATCTGTGAAGGCATACGTGCGTCAACTTACTACGGTGACAGCGTTTGGCTTGGCGCCGTACTGCAACAGTATGTTGATGATGTGCGTGTTGCCCTGCTGGGCGGCCTGGTGAAGAGGGCTGTATCCGTTCTGCGGAAGCGTTGATTTTCAACTTGCATCCAAAATGGATCAAAAGTGCTGCAGCGCTATCTCGCGGTTGTGGGACGCACCGAACAGAGCAATTCGTTCTGGATTTCGTACCTTGGTCTTTAGTGTCACACTGGCGCCATTTTGAAGAAGGAAGTTGACCATCTTGGTGTTTCCATAGTGACATGCAACAATTAACGGAGTGTAGCCCAGCTGGAAAACAAGCGCAACCTTGTCCCTGACAGTCCAAACTTTATATTAATGATGTCGTGTGTAAACTTTTTTTTGTTTTTAGTCTCCTACTTTGGTCTGCTGGTTGAGGTTGGCGCCATTTCTGGCAAGGATCTCCGCAACAGCAACCTTATCGTCCTGTGCTGCCAAATGAAGGGCGGTAAGGCCACACTAAACACAGAAAGACATTTTTGTCATTTTTAGAACACAGAAACGATGATCAATTCGCTGTCGCATGGCACTATTTCCCAGAAAACCGAAAACATAGAAGCAAGTTAATAGTTGCCGTGGGACATTACAGTGAGATTGCAACTTGAATTTAGAACAAGCAAATGAATTTTGAAGGATTTTACAACATGAACCGTAGTCAAGGTTCAAAAGGCGAACACCTGCTAACTTGTAAGCTGTTTGTATGCTAAATAAAAATGAAAATGGTTAAAAAAACAACAACAAAAATGAACTTAAAGTACATCTTAAGTTTATAAAACTACTGTAAAAATGGAAAAAAAATCTTTGTCCTTTTTTGTCTTCATCAATTTAACATTCATGAACCTTTGGGGTTTAGTGCTGTATTTGATTTTCTGATTATATTTTGGTATTGCTCTACGTCTGTACAGAAGAAAGCCGGTCAAACTATGGTGACCTTTTCTTGAAATCTTGTACTCGACAAATACACCATACGTTTAAAAAAAATTAAAAATTAAAACTAATTAAAATTAACATACCTGCTCTACGTTAAAACAAACCGAAAATGAACAACAAAAGTCAAAATGAAATAAAAAGTAGCTGTAATGAAAAATCCAAAGTATTCCAACCTTGGTGTGGAGCCGCAATGTTGAGAACATCAAGTGACGCAGAATGCTAATAGTCGGCACGCTAAGTCAGTGGTTCCAAACCTTTTGTGAGTCAAGGCGCAACAGTTTGGCATGAATGAACGCCCGCACCGTACCTTAGTAGGGGTGTTGACATGAGCTCCCTTACTCAGGAGCAGCGCAGCCATGTCGGCGTGGCCCTCCTCCGAAGCCAAGTGGAGTGGCGTGACGCCCTGTTTGGTCAGGACGTTGCTTTCGGCGCCGTAGTTCAGCAGCTCTGTCGCAATGTCTATTTGGTTCTTTTTGGCCACAATGTGGAGAGGGGTGTAACCGTTCTGCTCCAGAAAGACACACAAGACACAACGACGTAAACACATCGAACATAATGTGCCATTTGTTGTGCGCGCACAAACCTGACAACTCACCGCTACGCTAAGTGCAGAATAGGGGGACATGCAAAGATGATTAATTCTGATCCGGGGATTCTTATTATTATTTTTAAATCAAATCAGGAGAAAGAGATTGGCAGCATGCTATGTTAGCAACTGAACGATACGAGACAACAACAACTCTGACATTTAACTTCATCTCTCACCATGTCATCATCTCACGTGTTGGTTACGCGTTTATTTGCGAAGACAATTGAATAGTGCACACGGAGTCCAAATTGGCTAATGGGCAAATTTCTACTGTGGCGAAGCAAGACTGGATGACTTTTCTAACACAAGAAATGACTCGACTCGGCCTGCTTGAATTTGAGCAGGAACTTCACCTTTTGCCAGTCGCTCGGGATTTGGATGAAACTTGAAGGTTACAACTTGAAACTTACTCATGACCATGTAACTGAGTCCCACCGTTCACTCTTCCTAAAACGTAATATCACAAAGAATTTTGAATCGTGCTAAGCAGTGCACCTTGGCAATCGAGTGAGGGGATGCTCCTTTGTCCAGGAGCAGAAGCGCCACCTTCTGGTTATCATAATGTGCTGCAACATGGAGCGGGGTCAGGCCATTCTACGAGAGAAAGTCAAAATATTAACAGTGTGTTTGTATTGGGTTTTCGTAGAGAGGGCAAATGACAATGACATTGAACAAAAGTTCCGTTTTTTTTGTATTTCCCTCCCTCTAGAATTCCTCCTGATACTAATTCTTTCCACTGCAGTCAATAAATAAGCAGCAATTACAGTGTTCCCCCACTATTTACGAAGGCTTTAGGGAGCAAACCCTACAAGAAGAGGCGAAAACCACAAGTACACACTGATGCCGAATCAAAAAGGTATATAATTGCGCGTTGCTTCCACAAGATGGCCGCAAAGCATTGCTTTTGTTCCAAAGTAAAACACAAATAGCGCAAATGCGGGGGCTCACTGTAATCCATACACAACAATAGTAAGGATTTCATTCTCTTAAAACCACAACTTTGAATTGTAACTTTACACTTTATCACGCTGATTCAATGGCACACATTTCGGCAAGGAGTCTTATTTTCGATGCCAACCTTCCCTGCAGAATCAGGTGGCGCACAACGCTGCAGTAGAAGTTTGGCCACATCTAGGCTTCCGTACTTTGAGGCAACATGAAGGGGAGTAAATCCTTTCTGCGGAAAATATACCAAAGACCATCAATTGATTACTCGAGTGCACTAAGAAATGTACTGACTGCACATCCGTGGTGGGCTGTGTATTGGGGTGGGCAGAGGTGAGCATTCTGTCAGTACTGAGGGAAACTACGTCAGTCCGTCATTGACAGATGCCCGTTTTGCTGATGAATGACAGGAAAGTTAAGAAAAACGAAGACTAAGCAATGACGGATGTGGATTTTCATCCGTTAATGTCATCGTCACTAACCAGGTAGAGTACCGACGGACCTCTCAGTTTGTCACAGATGCACGGCCGTTTTTGCCAATGACAAACTGAAACACGCCACGCCTGTCTCCTGCGTTTGTTCGCGGGGCTGAATACAGGCAGGGTTGCTTCCATTGACTAGTTATGTAAACGCTTCGCTTTGCACTTCCTGTACAGTCGGTGACGATATGCACCAAAGGGCTGTAATCTGCCAATGACCCAAACAAGAAGAAGAAGAAGAAGAGGAACAAAAAGATGAGCTTTTATATATTTTCAAGACAGGAGTACGGCTGGGATCGGATTCTACACTTGGTCGTAATGCGGAGTTGTATTCTGGTTAAGGTAAGCCATTTTCAACTTTCAATTAAAAGTTGAAACGGCTGTAGGCATCCGCCAGCATGCTTCCACTGAACTGAACAGTTCAACAGTTTGTCAAATAAGTGGATCTGAAATGTATGTGTGTGTGTGTAAAGGTCTTTGGGCGGGCACTGTATGATGTAGATGCACTGATATATAGTGCAGTCCATTTACCATTTTAATCGCATTGGGTTTTTCATCTGTTGGACAATTATGTGCATTTTTGGGGGGGGACGTGTGGGGGGGGATAGACTGATGGACTGACCATAGAGGACTGCCAGACGACTGAAATTTACTGACTGAAGCGATGATGGAAGCGCAGTGAAGATAACATGACGGACTGACACACTGCCGATGAGTTTGGTTTGGTTTGGGAAAAAAAAAATGATGGACTGACGATGACGGATGAGTGCCCAAGTTGACGGACTGGCAACATTTTGTAAATCGCCCACCTCAGGCATTTGGTCGCCGGGACTTCAGTGATGACTTGCCCAGCGAAATCCACCTCTTAATACCATAAGTCATCAATGATAGAAACCATCAATGCTATACAATACAACATGACAGGCGGCACATAACTGCACCACATTGATCGTCCGGAGCACTTTGCCATCAATATTCATCGAATACAACGCCAAAAAAACAAATACCGCATATTGGCCAAAGATGGTCTCAATCTTTGCAGGTTGCTCTCGAGCTGTTTTGTGAGTTGAACACTTTTGCTCAGATCAACTGAACCAGAGAATGGGAAAATACTGATGTTGTTGTCGGGGGTGAATCTGAAATCTGATTGGTTGAACTAAAAAAAGCGACCCATTGCTCAGCGTCACTGGATTTCTCCACCCACCTTTGTGGCCAGCGAGTGCGAAGCCCCCGCCTCCAGTAGCACTGAGGCGGTCTCCACCTGGCCCTCCTTGGCGGCGATGTGGAGAGGAGTGTAGCCATTGGCCGTGGCCGCATCGGGGTGGGCCATGTGTTGCAGCAGGAGTTGCACAATCTCGGTTTTGCCCAGCCGGGCAGCAATGTGGAGGGGGGTCTGCTCCTCCTGAACGCAGCCCCGGAAAACAAAACTCTCATCATAACACTCATATTCGGAATATTCGTGAGCATTTTTACAAAAACGGTCCAACCGACGCTCACCCTCGCCCTGGCGTCGACCATTGCTCCGTTCCTCAGCAGACAGCGAACCACCTCCACCTGACCGGCCCTGGCCGCCATGTGTAACGAAGTTTCGCCACGCTGCACGGCACGTTTCGTGTCATTACGTCATTGCGGCGGCGCGTTCGTGAAGCCAACGTTATGACGTTCTTTCACTCACAATGTTGCTCCTGTCTGGAGAAGCGCCGTTTTGCAGCAGCAGTAGGACGATGTTAAGGTGACCCATGAAGGCCGCCACATGGATGGGCGTCAAACCGGACTGCACACAAGGGTGGAAAGCAACAGTCAGGCAGTCCACTTGGAAAAAAACGGGCAGTATCACGTCATACGGCACCTCTGTAACGGCCTGTATTGAAGCGCCGTGTTTGACCAGCAACTCCATGACTTTCACCCGGTTCTTCTTACACGCGATGTGGAGCGGAGTAAAGCCGTTCTGTGAAATGAACGGGCATGTTTTGTTTTTTTTGTTATGCCGCTTATCGTCACTAAGTGGTCATTTCAAATGAGAAAATCGGAAAAGACGGTGGTACCAATGCCCGGGCGTTGGGGTTGGCTCTCTTGTCCAAAAGCAGCTTGGTCACTCTGTAGTGGCCGCAGTGGGCTGCCACGTGCAAAGCCGTCAGGTAGTCCAAAGTCACGTCGCCGATGGGCGCCTTGTGCTGCAGAAGGTGTTTGACGCATTCCACGTGATCGCCTTGAGCCGCCATGTGAAGGGGAGACAGGCCGTTCTGGGGAAGAGCACAAAATCAAGTTCAGTATACTACAACTGATGTGCACATTGATCCTGGCGAAAAGTCATTTTTCATGTACGCTTCTGCGCAGTTGGCTTTGTCCCGGCAAGTGCCCTCAAAACTAAATTGAATCAAGAGTCCTGTAGGATGGCAAGGAAGGCAACGAATTTTTATCGGCGTCGTTCTTTTGCTGTGCTCGCCCTTCAATTTTTCGAGATTACGCCAACCTGTGCAGCCCCTAACAAAACAAACTCGAAAACCTTTTTTTTTTTTTTTTGCCTTTTTGCTGACTTTGAATCCTTTATTGCAGGGGTGTCAAACTCATTTTTGTCGCTGGCCACTTTGGGGTTAACAACGTCTTCGCTCCCGCTTCAAAACTCACTTGTGTTCTTTGGCTTTTGACTCAGCATGACCCAAATTATGATTTTAGTGATACTGGTTGGTGCGTTCTACCGTCTTTGATACTGAATTGTTGCTTTGCTTTACTGTTGTATATGTTCGTTGCTCCATGTACAGCACTTTGTTTGCAGCGATGGCTGTTTGAAAGTGCCCTATAAATACATTTGAGTTGAGTTGAGTTGAAACCGAATAAATGTGACATCATCACATCGTTGTATGAGTTGGAATTGATGGATGACTCGTTTTGAAGGCAGTCAACGATTTCTTTGTTATTTATTGCACACATTTCAATCCCATTTTAGCAAGGATCATGGAAGTTCACACACATGATTTACTTTCGCCGGCTGCATAAAATGACGCAGTCCGGATCTGGCCCCCGGGCCTTGAATTTGAGACCCGTGCTTTATAGCAATGTTAAAAGTTGACTTTTATTGCCTTTTGTGATGATTCTCCAAGAATTGTGATTTTTGCGACTGTAAAGAGCCAATTGGTCTCAGCGCCACTGTAAATGTGTCAAAATGATACCTTTGTCCTGGCAAGCAGAGGCGCTCCTCTCTCCAGGAGAAGCTCGACAGCTGTGTCGTGTCCACTCCGGGCGGCGCAGTGCAGCGGCGTGAGGCCATCCTACATAGGAGAATGCATTTCCAGCAACGGTTCCATTCTTCGTTTTCCCGCGACCCACTTTTAGACGAGTCGGGGGCAATGATGTATTGTTCCAAAATACGCGGGGAAACAAAAAGCTACATCGAGATATATTTGGAATTTGTGACGGATCACAATTCATATGAATCCGTCCCTTGAGGGGGATAGACTCGGCCTGCGAATTGAGGCTGCCTGTATATGATAATGAAATACTTTAATGGCTAACCGGCACCACCGTGGGATTTAATGCACTTTCCCCACAATAATCGTGACTCGTTGCACTCCGCGGACAGATGCGGCTATTGATTGATTGCGCTTCCTCAGAGCACTCACCCTCGTTTTCGCGTCTATCTGAGCGCCGCGATCCAGTAGCAGGCAAACCATGTTGGTGTTGCCTCGCTTGGATGCGACGTGAAGGGGAGTGATGCCGTTCTGCAAAGGAGAGGGAACGCCGCTGTTACAGCGATGCCAAATCACGGATGCACCGCAACAAGTGAAACCCAACCGAGATTAACAAACACAGCAGCTCATTTGAGCAAGCAAGAGCATTCAAAATAGTCATCAGGTTGGTGAGCGTTTAATTGTGGGTTATGTGTACGCGTTGACCTCGCAGAGTCAAATTTTCCACAATACTTGTGAATTCTCGTTTCTTTATGCCCATTTGAGCACACAGAGGTGATGATGATCTCGTCTCAATTATGCTCACAAATGTTTTCATTCGTTGTAAGATCAGAGCGTGTTTGAATCGTAACAGGAGGCGCAAGGACAACTTCATTGTGCCTTCTGCCAACTAGCGCAAGAGCATTTCATGACTTTGCCTGTCACTCTTTGTCACTGACATAGATAAATGAACAACAAAAGCACATTATTTGCAGTCCGCCAATGCGAATTTTCCAAGCGACTGAATGAAAGTGGACACGGGTAAGTGCCCGTGCGGCACACCGGGCGATCTCAACGGAGGTTGGGTGCGGCTGGTTTGTCAGCTCTTACCCTGGCGAGGAAGTCCACGGCTGCCCCTCGGTTCAGGAGGAGCGTGGCCACGTTGACGTTGCCGTAGTGGGCGGCGATATGCAGGGGGGTGAATCCGCTCTGGCGAGCGGGAATGAGAGAGCAAAGATGTCAAGCAAAGACCTTTTGCGCACAGCATGCATGCCTCGGAATCAGATGCCGACAGGTAGGAAAAGTGGGACGAAGAAACCAATAAAAAGCGACACTTCATGCGGGCTGGTCTCGAACAAGCACTTCCAAGTCAAAAAAAGGGAAACAATGCAGGGAGAAACAATATGAGCAAGCAATCTTGCAATCGTGAAAAAAAAAAAAATAGTCAGGATTAAATTATATTGAAAGAAAACATTGCGATTCCCCTCAGAAATTGCATATATGCTGAGAAATGCTGCAGTGCAGACAGTTTTGTTGTTGTTCTTTTTTTTTGGTGCCGCCTTCACTTTTGTCTTGAAGGTGGGAAGTCAAAAAGATGAATTCATCTTTGGCCGCTGCTTGTTTGTGGGTCTTCACTGCGCAGCTCGACATGCGCTTCATGAAATCGTCCGATTACGGCCCATCAAAGATCGGCCAAATGGGCCACGTTTGACGATTTTTATTTTGATGTACTCTCACCATTGACAGCAGTTCGACACAAGTAATACTGGTTTCATTATTTATCACACAAAAATGGATACAATTACCATTAATCCTTAAATATATAGAATGAAATTTGTTTATCATTCTTGGCCCTCGACCCTGTGAAGCAAATTCCTCGATCGTCTCAGCATTTATACAATCACGGTCGACGGAGTGGAACTTTTTTTGGAATGTAAAAACCAAAAATACTGAACATATGTTGACTTGACGTCATTCAAGAGTTCGCATTAGTAATGAGGATTACTGTCGGAAATGTTAGATTACACAGCAGGTTGGAGTAGTTGTGAAATGTCGGCCTTACCTTGCCATTCTGTACGTTTTGGTCCGATTTAACGTGAAAGAGTTGTTTACAAGAGTGCTGAGAATTCAGTGACGAGCGTGATGGCGTCAAAACGTTGCACAGTCACCAAACACAAAGCGCTGCCAAATTAAGCGATGGCGTGTACATGCAAAGTGGCACAGCTGATGGGGAACCTGAAGTACCCTAAGGAGGGCTGCCAAGAGAAACTAAAATCATTTCGGAATGGCGACACATTGCAAGTACGCAAAATGCAGTTCAAATGAGAAGGTTCTCCAATGTGCCTCATTGACAACAAGGCCCCGAGACGACGGGGGGGGGGGGGGGGGGCTTTTTTGAA
>CAAKHF010011143.1:0-33062 GCA_901007745.1 Hippocampus kuda
CCCGGGCCTGCGTGGGTTTTCTCCGGGTGCTCCGGTTTCCTCCCACATTCCAAAAACATGCATGGCAGGCGGATTGAACACTCTAAATTGTCCCTAGGTGTGAGTGTGGGCGTGCATGGTTTGTCTCTGTGTGCCCTGCGATTGGCTGGCAACCAATTCAGGGTGTCCCCTGCCTACTGCCCGAAGACAACTGGAATAGGCTCCAGCACCCCCCGCGACCCTAATGAGGATGAAGCGGTTCGGAAGATGAATGAATGAATGAAAAAAAAAAAAAACAAGGAAAAAAAAAACCTTTCCAATACTAAAATGACAGGTTGACGGAACATGGGTGCACCAAATCCCTTCCAATGTACCAGTGAGCTCCGTTGCATGCTACCCAACGTTCTTGCACCAGGGTGTGTGCGTGCCATTATGTAAATATTACATAACCGCTACTTACTTCACACTTACTTCCCAAAGCCCAGCAGACTCCTGCAACAAAAAAACAGTACAGTAGCTCACTTAGAAAGTCAATCAAGAAGCGGGAAGGAGAAGAAAAACACGTTCAAAGCGCCAACTTTTCTTTATGCTTTTACAAGACAAGCATTCAAAAAGTATGTTTTAGATTGCTGTACGTGAATGGGTACACTCCAGCAGGGCGCCTGGTGCATTGTGTTCCGGGCTTTGTGTTTACAACAGCGACTTGGCAGCACAATCCAGCGTGACCTTCTGCAGATCAGCCGAAGATACATGTACCCGATCAGGAAGACGGAACGTGTTTAGTGAACATACAACCTCCCAAAACGTCTTCCATCTATCAATTGAGGCAAAACAATGCTCTACCATACATGTCTAAACTCAACTTTATTGATAGAGCACTTTAACAAACCACTGCGGTTGTAACGGAGTCCTGTACATAAAATATAAATTCATTAAAACATGTCATTGATTAAAAATGCATGCATAAAATGATGCAGTTCCACTCCGGCCCTACGGATGGCAGTAATGTGCATTAAAAGACAAACTTAAAATGGGCATTTGACACTTTATCCTTAAAATTAACCATCAGTGAATCGATGGTTCAAATATAACTTCACTTGATTTGTCAGAATGTTCGGAACTTCTCTTTCCAAGACTAGCGGGTAGTTTAACTTTCTTCTGGCCGACGGATTTTGAGTTGGAGCCTATGCCAGGTAACAATAATTTTGTCTTCAATCAAGTGAAAACGCATGTTTTTGGAAACTGAGAGGAAGCCCAAGTGCCCGGAGAAAATCCAGAAAGGCCTGAGATGGAATTCGAACCCAAAACCTCGAAATTGTGATGCATCCTTCAATCAGAGAAAATGAAACGCCCTCCAAAAAAAAATGCCTCACTCCAAAATTGGAGTGAGGACCATTTTTCACCTTGGCGCACTGGAATTCCACACATGCCTTCCCGGTTATCCGCCTGGAATTTAGAGCACACCGATTTTCTGTGTTTAACAAGTCTTAAAGGCTCTGGGGTTACTGCTAGAAATTGAATATGCACCCGTACATGGTCTTAATTAAACATCAGTGAATGGCACTTTGAAGGATAAACACTCCAAAAAGGTCACAGCATTACACCTGCACTTGACCGCGGGGGTGTTCTGTGGTTCAAATTCCGATTTCTTTCATCCTCCGAACACGCCGGGTCAGGTCTGTGTCAAATAGTTCAAACTTTGGTTTCATCTGGCCATTGAACTTCTCCCCAGGCCTCCTCTGAGTCATTTTGATGTTAACCGGGGGCCATCTTCAGGGCACCTTGTGGGCACTGAAATATTTCACCCCAACGGATTAGGGTGCTGATTAACAAATTCCTGTTGTGTACTTTGACGCAGCTTCCTTACCTTTGTCAGGATCGTGCTCACTCCACAACGCAAGATCTTGCACGGTCTTCGAAACAGAGGGGGAATTGATGGTTATTTTGTGTAACCTCTGCGGTGTATACTTTTGAGTCTCCTCTCTTACCTTTATCCACGGCTGGCCCGAGTCAATGTGGCGCCCTGGGCAAGATTTTCTATGGCGACTCCTCCATCTGTCGGTGATTATACATACACATACAAAAAGATTGAGTATCATTTCTACCATTGTCGATTGTACAGGATAACATGTCACTCGATTTTCAAATCAATACAAATAAATGCACAATTATCTGAAAATCAGGTACACAAGAAAATAACAGTCAGAAATGATAACAAGATCAAATGTCACATTTAAATAACCATACAGTATGTACACGACTGCTCATCGGTATTTATCCTACTACGACTACAACTAATAATAATTATTATTATTAGTTGTAGTCGTAATAATATTATTATTATACATGACGCGAGTGTGAAAGTCATTCACAAAAGCTTTTTGTAGTTTTAACGAAGACTACGTGCAACTAGTGTTAAAAACCCGACACAAAAAAATAAGGGAAAAGGACGATTCCCAACTAGAGGGAAACGTTAGCATATCGTATGTAAATGCTATCAACAAATGACAAATGCGTACTTTAGGACAATGGGATGTAAACGTCAAACGGAGTACGTTTTGTCCAGAAATTATTTTAAGACCCACCTTTGCGGGCCAGTTAAACAACAATTAAATCGCTAGTTTCCTGATTAGCATACCATGTTGAAGCAGTTAGCAAGTGAGTGGTTGGACTTCACGAAACACCAGTATCTTTCTTTTCCCCCTTTTTGATCCTCATATTTACTTTTTTTCGTGCGTGTGTTCCGGACGGTTTGTCTTTTTGACATGTTTAGTAAAGTCGCCTTTGGTCAGAGATACGAAAGAGACAGTGGGCTCCCGTATAAGCGCCGGAAAGGCAATCGCCAAATTGCGAAAATGCGTTTTGAAATTGAAATGCACTTTAATTTTCGCCAATTATATGCGGGGAAAAAATTATCAAAACAAAATTGATGCGTTTTCAATGTGCGGAAGCTAAAATAACACCTCCTGCCTCCCAAAAATTAATGTTTTGTTTTGTTTTTTTTTAATTGAAACCCCCGCATACATGAGTGTGCCCATTGTGGTTGGGATCCGGCACCGGAAGTCATTTATTTGAAATTATTATTTTTTTGTCTTAATTGGGCATTGCTTTACCTTTGAATTGATAGGAATACTAACTTTTTCTATTTTAAGAGCTTATACAAACTGATGGCACAGTGGGCGACTAGTTCACACGCTGGCCTCTCAGTGCAGAGGTCGAGGGTTCGATTCCGACTCCGGCCTTCCTGTGTGGAGCTTGCATGTTCTCCCCGTGCCTGTGCCCTCCAGTTTCCTCCCATATTCCCCCTGGGCAGGTCAACGGAACATTCTAAATTGTCCCTCAGTGTGACTATGAGCGCGAATGGTTGTTCGTCTATGTGTACCCTGCCACCAGAGTTTTAGTGCTTGGATGCCATGGCACCCTTAGCATCTCCCTACATGGCCTAATGTGCGAGCCAGTCTTGCAGACTGGAAGGTAAGAACATAATTCAGAGATAAGGTGTGCTTTTGTAAACATAACTCTGTTTTTGAGGCATTTTGACATGTATCTAGTACCACAAATTAAAAAAACAAAAAAACAACCACGTGCCTTGAACCCAGCTACCGCAAACTTGTTGAGCCAGTTATTATTTGAAATCCAACAGATCCTCAAGCCACTTGGCAGGCAGACTACAATAAAAGATTCAACTGAGGAGAAACAGGAGGCGCTAAATACAGCGCCATTACCTAAATACCAGCAAACATCTCATGCCCTGAATTTCTCTTCCAGTTCAACATTGAGATAAATCGCCGCCTAAATGGGCCGGTTACAAAACATTCCGAAAGAGGTCATGTCAACAAGGACCACGATCAAGATGCTGCTGCGGCGCCTCGGGGAATTTATAAACATCTTCCTGCACGTCTTGCTAAAATTAGCTCACGACGGTGTCATTTGGAGCAGAAATAGCCCCCTGGCTGAAAACTATACATTTACAGTAAGTATACAGTACTGAACCAAACAAAGAGAAGCATCTGGCTTACAGCTGTTTCTCTTCCTTGACAAGGCCTTCAGAATTTACATGCCGCAACAACGCCATGCATCAAAGAATGTCAGGAACAAGTACATTATAACAAGCATTTTTAATTCAGTATCATGATACAATTAATATGATAAACATACGTAAATCAAGTAAAGAGAAAAAATACAGACTATCTATCAGACAGGGTCCAACATCACAGTGAATTAGTGAATTTAAAAAAATTATATTAAGACATTGTTTCACTAAAATGTGCGTAGACTGAATTAATGCATTGTCTTTCGTGCTTTGTTTTTCTTGTTTTCCAGTCTTTTTTTTCTGTTATAATGACCATCTGAATCATCTTCAGGCTTCACATCACTGATAGCACAGGTAGCTGATAATGAGCTTTGGTAACTGGAGTTGAGCAACAACCTTCAGAGCCCTGGTGCCCAGCTTCCGTCGCACTGCCAACCTGCTGAGTTGCTGCAGACTCATTGGAATAGCTGCAGAAAAGAACAGCAACATAAATACGATTAAAAATAAATAAATTTAGCCCAGCAAAAATGATAAATTGTTTGCAATTCCGCTCATCTGTGCGTTGTTGGATGCTGTATCAAAAATGATCCTTGGGCGCCCTCACGTGGCAACTTTGCGCCACTGCTGATAACATTTGAGTCATACCCTCATAAGAGCGCAGGCAGGCTGCAGCCGCAGAGCCCGGCGAGGCGTATTCGACGGGTTTCTTGTTGTGTTTATCCCGGGCGTGAACGTTGGCGCCGAACTCCACGAGGGTCTCGATCATTTCTACTTGCGCGCTCTTTGCGGCGTGGTGCAGCGCCGTCTGGTGTAGCCGAGCAGCGTTCACTTTGGCACCTGCAAGGAAAGGGGTATTAGTAGAATTTACCCTCTGCTATGTACAATAATAATAATAAGTAATTTGTAACTACTCTAATTCAGGCAGGAACAACGAAACGATAAATTCTATAGAAATCGATATTTAAAAGTGCTGTCGCGTGATTATGACGTACTTCGACCGTGGTACTGCAGTGTTGTGAACTGCATTGGATGCTATGCGATCCAGAGCCTGCTCCCTTGACATATTTGCGTCTTTAAACCAATAAAAATCTGGAAAAACTTGGTCTCAGCATAAATTATGTGTACAAGTGAAAATAAATGAAGTCATAAATTGAGAGGAATGTTGTTTTCAAATGACTTGTGCCACCCAGTGGACATAAAAGAAAATGCAGTGTATTGCTTCTTGTCGGTAGTGTACAGTATATAAATAAACCGACTAAGTAAATTTTTCATCGGTAAAGTCTGATGTCGACATTATTTATTCGGGATCCCATTATATTTATGATATATTTTGAACAAAATGTTCACACAGTGTATAATATCTGGTTACTGGAGTTATCTAAACACAACACCTTTTTATTGTCTGTACAGTGTCCTTGGGTGGCATGAAAGGCGCTTTTAAATAAAATGCATTATTATTATTATTATATAAAAATTGCTTAAAAAATTAGAAGCATGATGAAATAAAAAATACACTTTTACATTACATGCAAGATTTAAATGGAACTCATAAGAAGTCAGAGGTGACAATGTGATTATTTTGTATTTGCAAATCTGCTATGGCTGTTGACACTCAGTCAAGCAGCCAAAAAAAGACAAAGGATGACAGAAAACAATTTTTACCAGATATCGCATAGCATGTATATGTATGTGTTTGTGTGACATCCATGGCCTATTGTAATTTGAGCTCAACTTTTACTTTTTTTTTTTTTTTAAATCAGAATGATGGGAAAAGTATCACATGTATGCTCACCAGCATTGAGGAGCTCTTTCACACAGTGTGTGTGTTGGTTAGCACAGGCTACATGCAGCGGGGTCCCGTAGTAAAGGTCATACGCCTCCAGAGATGCACCCTCAGCAATCAGCAATTTCACACAGTCTGAGTTTCCTGCAAATAAAATGTTAAATATTGTAACCGCCTATTGGAGATCAATAGAAGCAAAATTGGGTACAGCGCTTATTAAAGAGGAGCCCAAAACTGTTGGGACTACAGTAAAGTGGAAGCGCTTGCCTCCCATGCAGGCCTCGTGGAGGGGTGAGGCAGTGCGAGAGGTGAGGGCAGGGTTCGTTTTGGCACCTCGTTCCAACAAGAGCCTCACACACTCCAAACTCCCAACAGAGCAAGCTTCACACAGTGGGGTGCTGCCATCTACGTTCCTCGGATCCACCTAACATCCATCAGAGGTCATAAGAACAGACATGGCTGTTCTTTTACCTTCTCCAATAAGACTTGAGGTCACCTGAGCTCCAGCGTCTAGGAGTAGCCTGGCACACTGAGCCTGCCCACGGACGCAGGCCTCGTGCAGAGGTGTGATGGAGTCCACGGCCACAATGTTGACAGACGCGCCGCACTCAATGAGGTGCTGCAGAAGGGAAGCCTGACCAAGCGCCGCTGCCTTGTGGACTTCAGTTCTCTCTGACCAGCAGCCTGAAGGAAAGAGGTCAAAATATGAGAGGCGATGGTTGCAACATGATAGGTTGATGAAAATATATTTTCATCTCAAAAACATAATCCTTTACTTAAAAAAATTGCTTCTTTCTCGTCATTATTGTAACTTTTTTTTTTTTGCCTGAAATAATTCACCCGTTTAATTAAAAAATAGACAACTTTGCTCTTGAAACGTGCATTTGTAAAATGTGTAAAAAAGTGTCAAATGATTTTAAGTGCACCGATGAAGATAAAAATAAGAGTCAAATGTTTCTGTGTTCCATAGTTTCTGCAATGTAAA
Source organism: Hippocampus kuda (assembly GCA_901007745.1). NCBI lineage: Eukaryota > Metazoa > Chordata > Actinopteri > Syngnathiformes > Syngnathidae > Hippocampus > Hippocampus kuda. The sequence goes on from CAAKHF010011143.1 coordinate 6,781, forward strand.
GTCTTTAAATTGCATTTTAATATTGCTATTATTCACTCTTTATTGTTTATGGCGACGCAATATGTTGACAGCACGGTTCTATCAAGTGATCAGCTGAAATGACACTGACGTATGCAACATTAACGTTAGCTTCTCCTTGACACAAACTACGGCTATTCCACAACTGCGGAGTTTTCGTTGATACGCACTGATGTCTCCGAAGTAATATGGTTGCCTGTTTTCCAAGTCCATAGCTTGCCACTGCCAGCGGTGAAACACGCCGAAGACTCGTACGATGTTTGTAAACAAGACGCTTTCCTGCAGCGTTGACGGGTGGGGATTTTGCTTCGGTCTTTTGATGGCAACTGGCATTGAGCACTTTACCGCGACCTGGCGGTTGGAGTAAACAATGCACTTTCAAGCTAGTAAATACGAATGAACATCACGATTTGGCTGAGGTGTGAAGAAACTAAGTACAACTCCTCGTTCAAATACATAACTATATTTTACAGGTATTTTTACTTGACTTGAATGTTTGTTTCCTTTTTTTCTGCCACAATCATTTGGATGCAATATCATAAAATCGCGATAGAGGGCGTTCGTTCGCATTAACACTGTGTGTGAGACTAACCTGTCGGATAAAAGAAGTAGTCGTCGAAATCGTCAACAAGGGAAAGGCGCTCAGTGTTTATTATCTGTTATCGCGGCTATGGTTCGCATATGTTATGTTCTGGGTTGCACCAACAAGTCACACGACAGCCGCGGCAGGAAACTTGACAACGGGTCGAGATTTGTTACTTTCCCGACGTGGAAGAAAAGCTACGGGGCGCAGATCAGGGAAGTCTCCAAGACGCGTCGGTCGGCTCGTGTCGCCGCTATCCGAGGCAAAGACATCACATTTGCCAACATAACGCCCTTCATGTTCGTTTGCTGTCGACATTTCCATCGAGGTAAATAGTGGGAATTAGTTCTCGCTTTGGCAGCTGTTAATTTACATTCGTTGATACGAACAAACGGTCACCGATGTCCATCAATGTCCGCAAAATACCATATTCACAAATTCGTATTTTTAAGATAGCGCGCCACGTCATATGGTGCTGTCGAGGAACTGTAGTTTTTTTCTATTCTGCCGAGCAGCACCGCTCCAAACGCGTGCCGCTCTTTTCATGCGAGATGAGTTGGGTTCGTGCACTTGTTGTCTTTGTTGCAATGCAAAAAAAAAAAAAGACATCAAATAAGTCTTCCTTGCCAGTAGTTGTGTTCAGGCTTTTTTTTTGTTTGTTTGTTTTCCATGAGAGCAATGCTCCAGTGTTGACCATTCACATTTTTTAACTCAAATCCACACAGATAGGAGCATTCGGATCATTATTCGGAACCAAACAAGCGTCTCATCATGACGAAGATACGACGTACTGCCTACATTGCGGCCTTCAAGCTGAAGGCCATCGACCTGGCAATCGAAAAGGGCAATCGAAAAGCTGCGCATCAGCTCGGAGTTAACGAATCCATGATACGACGTTGGAGGAAGCAGCGTGGAGAACTTTCCCGCTGCAAGAAGACGACAAAGGCCTTTAGAGGCAGGAAGCGCAGTTGAGTGCCACTTCCACTAATTTTGTTTATTTCCCATGCATGAAAGGGTCAAATACAGTTTTCATTTTCCTTTCATGACAGAGAGCGAACACGGCGATGCCCCGCGTTCAGCCAAAAGAAGGAATTCGGCTCTTCAAAGCGGGCGTATCCAGCAGGGAGGAGACTCAATAGTGAAAGAGCCGACGCTCTGCGAAGAAGGGGTAACCTGGAAACTGGAGGAGAAGTCATACGTTATAGTCAAACGGGAACTAACGGAAAGCAGCGCAGACGGCTGCGGAATCGGAACAAAGGAAGTGAAGCAAGAAGAGACGGACGGGCAGGTGGAATGCAAATTGTGCATGCAAAGGGTTGCGGAAATCAGCCGCCTGGTGGAGGAGAACCGACGACTCAGGCGCGAGCTCGACGCTTTCAAAATGCCCGACGGCTTTTTTGAGGACGACGACAACAAAGTGGAATATTACACCGGGATGCCAAACGTGGGCTCTTTCATGACCTTTTTCTGTTTTTTGTTACCTCTCATGCCAACCCGGGAGAGCAAACTCAGCCCTTTTCAAGTCCTTCTGCTGACCTTCATGCGCCTCCGGCTGGATTTGCCCTCGCAGCACCTCGCCCACATTTTCAGCGTCTCGACAAACACAGTGGATACGATGTTTCAGGACACGGTTTCGTTTCTGTACACAAACCTGAGGCCTTCCATTACGTGGCCCAGTCGAAGTACTTTACAAATGACGATACCTTGCCGGTTCATCGAGGCCTTCGGTCGCAAAGCCGTCGCCATCGTTGACTGTTTTCGAGTGTTTGTTCAAAAACCGGCACGTCACAAAGAACACGGAAGTAATGACGCCGTTCGGTATTTAATCGCCGTTACGCCGAGTGGATTTGTGGGTTTTGTATCAAAAGGGCGCGACGGATTTACGGCTGCGAAAAAGATCCTGCAGGAAAGCGGCTTCCTAAATAAGTTGTTGCCAGGCGACGTCGTCCTGGGCAACAGTTTCGACGCGGACAAAAGCGGCGTCTCGTTTTACGCCGAGGTCGACGAGCCGACTTTCGTCCGAGCTGACGGTTGCCTCGCGGAGAAGGAAGTGGGAGGCGTAACGCATCTGGGAGCACACATTGAAACGATCCTGGGAAAGATGCACCGCAAGTATCAAATCTTCAAAGTGGCTCTGCCCGCCGACACGATGCGATTGCGCGACGGTGAAGAAGTCACCTTGTTGGATAAGATGGTCGCCGTCTGTTGCGCGCTGGAGAACCGTTGTCTGTCTGCATTTTAACTCATTCACTCCCAAAGACGTTTTTAAACGTCTTTTCAGACTTGGTCCAGAATTAGCTGGTACTGAATGAGTTGACAGATGCAATCATTTATTTTTCCCGCCAGCATTTTGATGACCTGAATAAAAATGAGGAAACAAGATGTGGTTCATATGGTCAGATTTAATGATCATTGAGTGGATTGTCATCATATTGACAACAATTTATAGTATTTATGATATGACGCAACTGCGTGTGAATGACACAACTTAGTGGCAATGCCCTGAAAACGGAAAGGATCATAAAACACCAACACCATGCCTCTCGAATGTACACAGTACATGAACCCATGCTACATAAATGGCTGTATTCAGAAGTTAACCCTTCCAGGGACGGCGGTGAAGGGGTTCAAGTGAGTTGAGGGGCTTCATTTAAACAAAAGTAGTCCTTTGCCGCCGTCTTGCGACATCTCGAGGCGATCACAGTACAGTCGCGCCCATTTAAGCGGGACGTCAATTATTCGTGGACTTTCACGATTTCAATTCCTCCAACACTCATAAATAGTGGCGGTTTCACTGTACATTCGTTATATCAAACCTCCATTTTGAAACTCTAGTGATGCGGGGTGACAAAACTGGAGATAGCTTTGAATGCGACGGGCTATGTCCAGCAAACCTATGACCGCCGTGGCAGAGGTACCAAGAGCTCTCCTCACGGTGATTCTACAAAGCTGCTGAAGGCTCAGCGGGTTTCCTGTAGCCCAACACACAAACGCAACGTATTGATGAATTTGCCACTTTGACAAACAAGCAGACTGCCGACAAGAACCGACGACGCACTTTCGTAAAACCTGAGATAGGCACAGGATGGCGACGCAGGCGGCGAGTAGTCGCCGGGCTTTCGTCCCCAGTTGTCGACGGACTGCGCGTTGGCTCCGAACTCCACCAGCAGCTCCATCACGTCCGGCGTGTCGAGTCGAGCGGCGAGGTGCAAGGCAGTCTCGTGAAACTTGCTCGAATTCACGTTGGCGCCTGCGGGAAATGGGTGTGCATACTTTTTTTTTTTCGATTGTGTTGTGGTGGTGAGAAACATCAACCTTGTTGATAAAAGATCTGGCATTTGGAATGGGTGTGTAGACTTTTTATATCCAGTGTACATATCATACTGTCTGACCTGCAAGGAGAAGCTCCCTGACACAGTCCACGTGTGCTTTTGCACATGCGATGTGCAGCGGCGGGCCAAAGTGGACATCGTACGCCTCCAGCTGTGCACCGCTGGCAATCAGCAGCTTTACTATCTCAGGATTTCCTGAGAACGGAAAGTAGCGTTATACTAAATTCACATCACCGGGTTGCCAGTGCGTTGCTTTATTGCCTTGGATGCAGGCCTCATGGAGGGGGGACGCCGTCAAAGCGGTGAGTGACGGGTTGACTTGGGCGCCATATTGCAAGAGCAGCTTGACGCACTCCAAGCTGCCGGATGAGCAGGCGTTGCAGAGGGGAGTGCTGCCGTGGATAGTCCGCACATCCACCTGAAAGTAAAACAATAGCCATCTATTTTCTAAACCTCGGGTCCTCATTCGGGTTTTATCACATCCAACACGCCAAATGGCAATTGAGTCTCCTCTCACTGTACAATGTGTATGCCTTTATTTAAAAATATTTCGCAAATAAAAAAAATAACCACCAGTTTAAGAGGCTGTTCCCCCCTTAAATGTATTACTTCGTAATTTGAATTCAGATTTTGACCAGAAAATTCGTAATTTTTACGTCTCAGTTTTCGACCAAAAACCTGTTTTCGACCAAACCCGAATACGCCAGTCGACTCCTCTCGGCTTCCTTACACGAGGAAGTGACGCTTCAGCGTGTGACGTTCATTGTGAGCCGAGTGTTTGAATATTTACGCAAATCCGCATTGTGTATTAGCCCCTAATCATTGGCGAATAAAATAGTTTCGGATTTCGGACAAATCGCTTTTCGAACAGTCTTCTGGAACAGATTCGAATGCACGAGCACAACCTGGGCTCCAGCTTCCAGCAGCAGGCGGGCACAGTGCGGGTGAGCCCGGAGGCAGGCTTCGTGCAGCGGCGTGATGTTGTCCACCGTCACGATGTTGACTGACGCTTCACTCTCTATCAACCGTATCAGCTGTAAAGCCCTGCCGTGAGATGCGGCCTCGTGGAGGGCAGTCCGGTCCGCCCACAAACCTTGTCCGCAAAGGGCAAATGACACAAAATAGAAATAAGGAGGTTGTGTACAGAAAACTAGCTTAACGTGCGACTCAAAACTTGAGTTGTTTGCATCACTTAAAATTATTGAACAAATGACGGCGAAGGCGCACACTGTCAAGAAATGACGCCAGCAAATTGCGGATTGAATTCAGTAAAATTAAAGTGAAATATATTCACCTAAATCGTGCAAAGATGAACTTCTTGCCGGTGTCACCGCCATGTTGTTTACCGTATGTCAAAAGCACGAGTCGGCGTAATTGGAGGCGAGTGGCGCATTGAATCATGGGACTTGTAGTCTTACAGGGGTATGTTAAAGAAACTAAAAATATGTATATAAATGAGGCTTCCCCGTGTCCGTGAATTAAAAAAAAAAGCATGTTGTATATTCCATAATTTACATGACTGAAATGAGTCATTTCAACTTTATTAATCAAAATTACTTCGCCGAGCTGCGTGTTGAATCATGGGTCACTTTAGCACAAGCACTGTATTTGTTTTTTAAAATTATTTTGTATTCAACGCACATCTGAACTGTTATCAAAATTCTGTGTCGGATTTGTGTGGTTAAAGCATCAGTCCACTAATTAAGAGGCATTAAAGCCTCAGCTGCTCTGATTTCCATACTAACCAACACTGCTGAGAGAAAAAGAATCCAAAACATTTTTGACAAACTTTTTTTTTTTTTTAACTTTGCAGTACAGAAATCAGTGGAGCCCATGTTGTTCATTTTTTTTGTTGTCGTTTCATCAGATGACACATCACAGAGCTCTCAATTCAAATACTGCTGCAGTACACATTTGGTCCTGAAGCGGTTCTTGCTTCATTTAGCACAAAACAAGAAGACTATAATACATCTTATAAGTTGTTGAGGGCAGGTCCAGGTACCTTTTATGGTAGTGTGTGGCTGCAGTGGGGAAATATACAAAAAACAACCTTAAAGCCAATGTTGGTGACATCTATTTGTTTTCACAAACCAAACCAACCTGATGTGACAAAATACCTGAAACACGTTTGAAATACAATTTAAGACAGAACAAGTCAACCCCCCCACCTACAAATACAAACACAATATGATGTATTGGATCATTATTTGGCATCTTTGGATCCGGCATTAGTTTTAACATCAAATCGTAGAATATCATTCAATATTAGTTATCACTGTTCAGTATATCAGCCATCTGAGAGTCATTAAAAAAAAGTAGCACGCTCCCTGCTCTTAATCCAGCAATACTATTTTCATTATTCTACATGATCAACTTCCCATGAGACCACCACATATTCCTGCGACATGCCCCCCCCCCTCTCCCGAGTAGGTATTCTTTCTATATAATGTGAGATTTCAGTTATGGGCAGCGTTCATCTTTGATAACGAGGACTTGTCTTGCTGCAGCGGCGGTCTCTTATTCGGCAGCGTCGCCGTAGATGTCTTTCTTCCCGCGCTCCATCTCGGCAAAGTCAAAGTCCGAGCCGGTCATCCTCCGGTAGATGTTCTTGATGTCGTCGCAGGTGGTCTCGAAGTGGGTGGTGGCGTCGTACGAACGGGAGATGAAGATCTACAGCAGAGGAGAAGGGGCCTTTTAATTAGGAACCTTGGAAGTCTTTTTTTTTTTCCAAACAAAAGATGTGCGTTTTGCTTCGAGATTGCTCAACTCACCTGGCTTTCGATGCCCTCGTCGGTAGGAGCATACTGGTCACTGATGCTGACAAACTTCTGCTCGATGGGCTCCAGTAGGTCGAGGGCGGGCTTGATCTCTTTCTCGGGGTCGTTCGTTTCCACCGTTGTGCTGGCGATGGCGATGTATTTGCCCTTCGCCGCCACGTTGTGAGCGGACGAGATCATGCAAACGTAGATGTCTGGAAGCAGAGAAAGGGGGTTTACGGCCGCACACTTGCCTTGGAAAATCTGATCGATGGCGTGTTTCGAGTGCTGAAGAGTTACACACCGTGCTTCCTGTTGACCTGGTTCTGGGGGATGATGATCTGGCACGAGTTGATGTCGGACGTGTTGCTGATGGGGTGACTCAGGATGCAGATGGCCCTGATCACCTGGCCCACTTTTTCAGTCCGACTCATAAAGTAGCTGGGATCGCAAATCAGCTGCTTGCACCTGGCCACCTCCGGGAGACAAAACCGCCACGGGAATGGAAATTCAAATGCCAATCTGGAACAGTTCTCAATAAAAACATCCCACGCTTACCTCCCCCTCCGACTTGACTCCAACCACCTTTCCGTTCTCCATCACGATCTCCTCAACGGGCTTGTTCAACATGTACGTCCCGCCGTAGATGGCGCTCAGCCTGGAATTATAAAAAAAGTCAGAGCCAAAATGAACCCACGGATTTTTTTTTAATTGCTTCGTGACTAATGGCGGCTCGTATACCTGGCAAAGCCTTGCGGCAGCTCGCCCAAGCCGTACAAGGGGTAGAGGTACGGACTCTTGCCGTATCTGGCGAGGGACTCGCTGTAGAGCTTTATCCTGTTTATCGTTTCAAGGCAGGGATCATTCAGGTAACTGAACGGGGAGAAGAGAGTATTTATGGGCGTGATCGTCATCCGGAAAAAATATACATGCGCGCTGCGGGTGCACAATCGCAAAGACGACTGACTCGTCGGTGCGGTAGAGAGCGAGGGAGTGGCCAGTGAAGTCGATGACATCGTTGCCCAAGTTGTACTTCTGGAAAATACACTTCATGGTCGTCTTGTTGGGGTCGATGCCCTCCCAGGTTTTGGGGTCGTTTTCGTCAAAATTGGCGATGAAGACCAGGAATTTCTTGAAGCGCCGTTTCTCAAACATCCCCATCAGACCTTGACGAAGGGGTTCACAGAGACAGCTTAGGGCAAGGGACGGCTCAAAGCGGCGACGCTCCGCGGTGACATACTGGACATCAGGGCTTCGGACTCCGTGGAGGGGACTTTGTGGATTTTGCCGGCCTTGTACACGTAGCTGCCCTCCACCACTTTGAAATCCAGGTAGCGAGTCACCTGGGTGATCAGCAGCATGCGGACCAGTTGACCTGAGAGAGGCGAGCATCAGATACATTGTCAAAAACAAAACGGCCTTGGTGTTTGCGGTTAAACGCTTGAAGTCCTCAACGTGTGGTTCAAAAAAATATTTTTCAAAAAAATCTCGGAAATCATGAAGAATTTGATGGCTGGAGTGGAACCAATCACGCACGGAAACTGTTTTGCGCTCGACAGGAAAAAAAAATTAGTTGACGTCAATCCACAGTATATTTTTTTAAACCCATCTTGTGTTATTTACGGTTTTTTGCTCAATCAGTCTAATATTTAACTCATTCACTCCCAAAGACGTTTTTAAACGTCTTTTCAGACTTGGTCCAGAATTGGCTGGTACTGAATGAGTTAAGTATTGTTTTGACCCCATCTTGTAACATGTTGGTGCCAACAAACTACAATGAAGTGAAGTGAGGAGCTTCAATCGAATAAAAGTAGTTCTTTGCCACCATTTTGTGACACATCCAAACTATTGTAAACCTTTTTAAAGTTATTCGCGGCGGGGCTCCGCCCCCCTAGCGGACATTTGTTTTTCACAATCCAATGTCCCCCCCCCCAAAAAAATATGCAGTGGAGGAAGATGTACCATTGGCCATCAGGAATTTAGGAACCAGGTCCACGTTCCAATCGCGACCTTTTCCCATGGACTCGGGAGGTTTGCCGGGCAGGTTGAAACGGGCGTAGAGCTGGAAAGAAACCGAACCAAAAGAAATTCAAACCGTTACTGAGGTATCGTTAAAAAAAAAATAATACAAAAATAAAAAGGCAGGGGGGTGGGGGGCATACATCCTCCAAAGGCGTAATGGAGGCACTCTCGGCTCCGTAGTAAGAGTTGCGGTCCATGTGCAGCACCTTCTTCCCCTTCACCGACATGATCCCGGATAAGATGCATTCCTGTCAGAAGCAAAAAAAAAAAAAAAAAAAGTTGTACAGGCGAGGGGTGACTTTCTTTTGTCTTATTATCTTCATCTCTCCCCCGGACTGCGTTCGACCAATCAACCGCTGGGCGGGAGGTCAGCTGGTCTCCCAATAAAAAGCACATGACACCGTGTAACTTTTCGCTCTATGACCTACGTCCCCTTTGAATTGACTTTAGTTATGTCACTGTCACTTGCTTGGAATCGCTCGCTACAAACTCAGCCGCTGTTGATGCAGGGTAGCGAGGGAGGAAGCGCGGCATGCTTTCACTTCCTTTCCGTAACGTTCGGTGAAGGCTTAAACGCGCTGAGAGTGCTTCCTGACTCCTCGCAGCAAGGCAACAGATTGTTCCAAATGATATCTTATGATGTGTTGTGATTTCCCGCCCCACGCCGATTATCCAATGTGTTATCTAATCCCGTGTTTCAATAAGATCTTTTGTTGGGACACAAACAAATTGCAAACCACCCACATGGAACAACAGCAGTGGCATGTTCAGATCTCGGGCTGCAAAAAAAAACAAAACACGTTGGGTCTCATCGGGCTCGTCTTCAGAGCGAATTCTTGAGAAACTGCTGCTTTCAAAGTGAATCACAGGATTAGGCCGGTCGGTCGGTCATGCGTCAGCCATTAAGAGCGAAACCAAGATATTTCACTTGTAGGGTATAGAACAATGTTATTGTCAGCTGAATACATGCCCAACACAACATCATGGTTCTAGTAGTTAATTGAAAGTTGTTAAAATTTCACTGACTTGTTTAGTACTGACGTCTGTGTGACTCTGGGCTCGAAATGTATTTTTTTTTTTTGTTGTTGTTGTCTTAGACTTGCATGAGTCTGAGTCGTCAACCCAAGCTATGTTCGACCCAGGAGGTAGTCGGCCATTGCAAAATATTTTTTAAATCGACTCGACTGAGTCCAACTGTGTTTTTATTCCTGAAAAGGAACATCCCCTTTCAAAAGAAACTTGAAATAAAATCAGTTCAGTTCACCTGCCCGCGGGCACCTGAGCTTCCCTTGTCATGTCAGCCAACGGCGGGGTTTTAAAATTTGGTTTATAATTTATCTCATTCTGTGGCCGTGAAACTACTACTTTTCTGTTTAGACGTTTACTCTTGATCTCATCTGGACTCAAGACCTTTCTGACTTGAACTTGACATGGAATCGACAAAGGTGGACTATATTGCTTGACTCGTGACGACACGTTTCGATAAAACAGCAAAATGTGTAGTTACATTCTATTTTCATGGCTGCTGTTTAACAATTTAAATGAAATGACGATAAGGAGATCACACAAATGATCATACTCATTTGCAGTGTATGAAACAGTGGAAAATTAACCTTGATATTTCACATCATCTGCTTCCTGTTTAGACTGCCTGTATGGCGTCTATAAATATAAATTTTGCTTGACAAAACACTTTTACGTCATTCGAGGCCTCTTAAAACTTGAAATTTCACTTCCCTGCTTCCTCTTGAGTGCTGCTCGGTGGCTTCACGTTTTGAAAACTACCGCCCACCGAGTTTTGTGGTTATATTCCACTTTATTGGCTGTCATTTATTAATGAGTACAAACTGTCACGAGGGGGAGAAAAAAAAACAAAGTTACAATCTAACGACACAAGTTCAACTGGACATTTAGGCGTCGTCTTTGGCAGTCGTGGTTACCTTAAATTAGATAGGCTAATGTTAGCACGACAATAATCTACGATTAATCTTCTCGCGACTAAGTGAGTTGCCATTACTTGCGCTAGACTGCCAACCAACCGGTTTCTTGCGACACTTTCGAGTCTCGGAAGCCCCGCGACCACTGACCTAACTTAAAACGAAAATTTTTTTTAATTGGATGTTTCTATTACGGGGAATTGGCGGCGGTTGAGTTAGCCAGCTTCTCGTGTTCGGCTAGTTACTTAGCGCGAACCGAAGCTAATTAGGCCCCGGTTAGCCTTAAGAGCTAACAGCGGGGTTAACAGGTTGCAAAGCGAGGCGAGCGGACTTGTTGAAGAATTTCCTCACCGTCAGTCCGGTACCGAGGACGATTACGTCGTATTCGTCATTCATTTCGAATAAGCCTTTGGGGTTCTGGTGTGGCAGAGCTCCTTGGGAAAAGAAGAAAATGGAGATCCGGCTGGGTTGAGTTGGGAAGGGGGGGGGGCTCAGACTGCGTCAGGCGACGAGTTGGGGCGTGGTCTGGCGCCTGTCAATCACTTGTTGACGACAAGTTTCCCAAAGTTAGCACGCGGGCTAACATGAGTGTTTGGTGCATATCATCTCACGGACAACATGATTAAACTCAAACTCGTCGTTCATTTTGATTTGGAGATGATTTTAATATTTGGCAGAATAAAATTCAGACAACCTGCTTACCACTAGCACTCTTTTGAGAATTACAGATATAGACGACCATAATGTAGCTTACTGGCAGTACAGTAGTGGGAAGTAAGAAAGTACAACTTTTTTTGCTGTTCTGTAGTAAGATTTTTAGGTGTCTTATGTTTAAGGTTAATAAAATAGTACTTTTAATTCCAGGAACTACAACTCAACTGTATTTATCGAGCACTTTAAAACACTTTTAAAAAGTGCCAAGAACCAGTTCCAGCAAATGTGGTTTCAAGTTAAAAAAAAAAAAAAGAAAAACATTGCTGTTTATGTCTTTATTACATTAGAATTATATTGCCCTTTCGTGGATTTGATTAACTGTTGTCAAAGACTTCAATTATGTCTGACTTTTTGGCAAAATGCCGTGCCGTGGTGCCAGATGCATCCTGGGAATCTTCAAGGCCGAGCTGCAGCAACGTCCTGGCAGCCTCCGCGTGCTGTCCGATGGAAGCCATGTGAAGAGCTTGCGGGGGACACAAAAAAAATGATAAGAATAAGTCCAGTTGGGTGGATGCGGGGATGGAGATTGACGTTTACCTGTTCTGCCCTTTTTGTCCTGAGCGTGCAGATCTGCTCCCAAATCGAGCAGCGTCTTTATCGTGGAAACGTGGCCTTCCTAAAAACACACAAATACACACCCACAGTGCGAGACTGTCTTATCATATTTTCATTAAACAGGGCTGTCACTCCTGGTATAATCGTGATAGAGTCACATGGATGAGAGCAATCATTTCATTAATTACATACAGTATAAACACAACTATAAGCCTACCTTGGCGGCGTAATGCAAAGAGGTGAGCTGCAAGCCAGTGGCCCTCTGGTTGACGTCCACATGGAGTTCCCTTACGAGGAACCGCAGCACCTCGTCCTGGCCAGTGACAGCCACCTGGTGCACTGCTTGAACGCCAAGTGTATCAACTGCAGTTGGAGAAGCCTACAGTACAGGAGATACACACAAATTTCCTCAAACATAAATATCTGACATATGCTTCACAGTATGTGTCAACTCGGAACTATCTAGCAAATGATTCTACCTGATGTTTCGCTAAAAGGAGCCTGGCCACTGAGATGTGTCCGTTCCTCACCGCATCCATGAAAGGCGTAGCCCCGCAACTGTCTTTGTTGTCAGGGGTGTAGTCACATCTGGACAACACATGAACCTTGAAATGACACTATGACAGCGTTGCGGCGGTTGTATTTCAATGTTGCCAGCAAAAAGCAGCCCTCACTGTGAGTCATGATAACACTTTTAGGGACAGCGGTTACTACAGTGGACAGTTTGTCATGTTATCAGGTTACAGGGTGCATGAGAGGGTTAAATTAGACACATCATGAAGATGATTTGATGTGACAGTATAAGGATCTTGGATTCTGGTCGTCTTACCTCTCAAGCAAGATGTCAACAACCTCCTCACAGCCGTGCATGGCTGGACGACAAGCAAATAAATCAAACCATGAACTACATATGGCAGGCGTATCGGTTAGGGAGGGGAGAACAGCTCACCGGCCGTGTGCAGAGGTGTTCTTCGAGTCTTACTTTCACTTCTCCACACATCCGGAGCGACGTCAAGGAGGTAGCGGATCACGAGGGGATCGCCTTCCCTGCACGCGATGTGGAAGGCGTTCCAGCCATCTTTATTTCTCAGGAATGGGTCCGCGGAGCGCTCTATCAGCTCTCGGATCACATCCAGGTTCCTGCGAGTGCAGGCCATCATCAAAGGGGTCCTGGGGGGGAGAATTGTTTACAAGATGTCACCAAAAAGCACATGGATGACTTTTTCCACCTCAAGATGCAACCTCGATGTACTTCACCTCTTTCTGGTATTTTACAGGATCACAAGTTTTTTTACTATCTCAGTCTTAATCTTAATCAAATGTGATTTTTCGTACCAGTGTATGTAAATGATGTTTTTAAAATACAAAAAGAAAAAAAGTTGCTCCTTCGAGCCGGATTCGAACCAGCGACCTAAGGATTTCAGCGTACGCCACTACAGTCCTCCGCTCTACCAACTGAGCTATCGAAGGGAGCTGACGTACTAGACTTTCGTTAAGGTTTTCATGAGTAACATGCATGCCAATATAGTTTTGAAGTTGTGTACAATTATTTTAGTCTCACCAATCCGCCTTCTTTAAACTGTCCACTTTTGCTCCCTCCTGCAGCAAATAGCTGACACATGCTAGGTGGCCCATGGAAGCAGCTTCGTGCAACGGCCGCTTGTAGTCGTTGTTATAAACTTCAACATCGGTGCCGATTTCTTTGACGAGAAAGTCTAAAATGTCCAAGTGTCCGTGTCGGGCGGCATAGTGCACAAGAGTATCTCCGGATCGGCCGAAATGTTTGTTTCGGGCAACCTCCATAAGTCCGCGTGTCTTCATTTGTTTCTTGAGAGAACTAAACTGTCCGTCCTGGGTTAATTTCACCAACACTTTCAGATCGTCTTCGTCCATGATGGTTGTAGAAAGGTCAACAAACTCTCAAAATGATCCCTTAGAGTAAATCAAGTATATTTTTTAACAATATGAAGACATTTTATTATGCTTCACGACAGCAATCTTAACATCGGGGCGAGTAAAATGTTGGCCAACCATGACCGAACAAACTGTTAGAATATCGATTCAGGTGATTGGGATAGGGTAATTTCTAGCATATGCATTACATTAATTACAATAAGAATTAATAATATTAAGTTACTAGAAAATATAGTCAAACATTTAGGAGGTTTCACCGTTTTACGGATAAGCCTGAACCGGCCATTCAAGCAGGAACAGCAGCATTACAAAGCGATGGGTTGTGGGTAATGCAGTTCGAACTGATTCGCATCGTTTCACCCATTATATTCATGTGCATTTTTAGTCACTAAATGCAGTGTTTTTCGAACTTTTTACACCAAGTACAATCTAAAAGAAATACTTTGCTCGCCAGGTACCTCCTAAAAATTACAAACAAATTAAAAGCAACGTAGTCGGCCTTTAGGCGTTCATCAAAAGTGTTTATTATTGTAAGCCATTGTGACATTAAGCACAATTACACATAGACACTACGCTTAAATATTGGGGGGAAAAAACTAAACTTAAATGATAATTCAATTCAAATGCATGGCAAGTAAAGTTACACAAAATGGTCTTGAATGTTTTAAACCAAACAGTTATTAATATTACATGAAGATAAATTGTAATAAAAGGGTACATTTAACTCAGCCATATTTAAAAGTGGACTCGAAAAGAAAAAAAAGTACCTCACCGAATTTAAAAAAAACAAAAAGTAAACTCAGGAACTGGGCTGTATGCTTACTGATTAATATGATTTTACAAAACGAACACTTGTAAAATCTATAAAAGACATTTTCCTGAAACTGTTGCTGTATTTCAAGGTTTAAAAACACACAAAAGTGAAGAAGATCCTTGAAGAAAACAAAAATGATTTAATTAAACAGGGACAGCTAATCCTGCTCCTGGCAAAAATGGGAGCGAAGAATGAGAATCCTGGCGAATGAGACCAAGGGGGAGAAAGAGGGAGGAATAATAGTAAATAAAGTGGGACGGTTTTGTACCACTGGGCAGTTTCATTCCTCGACATGGACCCTGAGCACCATGCTGGAAACCTTTCCTTCTGGCAAGTACCCTCAGACATACGTCATATAGTGAAAACCCTAGTTTATGTTGTACTATGTTATTATTTTATTTCAGTGTCATTTTGGGAACAAAATGTGCTGATTCAGTTAAATGAAAGAAAAAGACGACAGATATTAAGCTTGAGTCTCGAGTTTAACACACAATACTTTTTGTGCACATACAGTGTATACTATTTGTGATTTATTATGTATGTTTTGATGCAAAATGTTGAATTGTATATTTTTGGCATGTTTCCATATCAATGTTTCCTTTTTATGCAATAATTGATACACAATGCAGTGTAAATAAAATCACAATTTTGTGCGTGTGTGTAAAGAAAACTGTTTGGTAAGGTAAGCTGTAGTTTAAAATGTGTTGTGTAGTTTTCCTTTCTGGAAAAGGTAAAAAGAACACAGACTGGTTTATATTTGATGTTTAAATGTTTGGTATGATTTGGATAATGGAGATTATTATGTGTGGGTTTAGTGATCTACTTGTGTCCAATAGTAGTTGTTCCATTGCTGGCTGGTTCTGGAAGCTTTCTGAAGGGGGGTGTTACAGAACTTAACCAGTTCCAGATGTTTTTTTGCAGCTTTAAACAATGACAAACAAACCAGATACACATGAAGCAAGAGAGTGTGTCCTGCTGAGTGTTCGAGTTTCATTTGACTCAGCAGAATTCTGATAACAAGCCTTTAAGGGAAAAAAAAAGAAGATATGAAACGTGGTCATCAATTGAATCTGACGTGATAAGGTCGCATGATAAGAGTTTGTGTTTTATTTGTTTCCTGTTGCGGTGGTAGAGGGCTCTAGGGGAAAAAACCCATCTGGTTTTGGTTTTCTCGACCAACCAGCTGACCCCTCCCCTGACACTCCTAAATGTCAACACTTTCCCCCCATAAACCCACTAATACGCACCACACATCTTTGTTCGATAGAGAGATCGATAGATAACGCGCAAGCAGGCTAGCTAGATAAATAGCTAGCTAGCGCGCTAGTGAGATAAATTAATAGATGGAAGCATCACTTTGTTTTTTCTCTTTTACAGACTTTTGCACATGACCTAGAACGCAACCATGAACCATGGCTCTTCTGAGAAAAAGTGAGAATAAATATGTTGCAATCTTTTTTTTGTGAAAATAACAACACTTGGCTTGCTTCAAGCTGTCTTTTGTCAGTCAAACTGACACAAAAGAGACATTTGTATGAAACAATGCATATTTAAGGACCAAAATGTGTTTGCAAACACTTGGCATCCCTGTGCTAGTCAATCAGATCCTGGTGGTGCTGCTGGTGCTGATGCTGTACTTGCTCCTGCACAGCTCGCTACTCAGAGCCTCCAGTCGGCACCAAATTTCAGGTAAATGCAAATTTTTAGGTTCAACGCCCCACACCCCCTGAAAAATAATTGCGCTTTCTCCCAAGGTCAATGGAAGAAACTCGGTGATAGCCCGATGAAAGAAATTGACCGTGTCATCCCCGTGGTCATCTGCGCGTCGGAGGAGCGGATGGGCGCAACCATGGCAACCATCAACAGCATCCACAGCAACACAAATGCGAATGTGCTCTTTTATATTGTTACGCTACGGGATGCTGTGACACTGACCAGGTACAACCTCATTATCATTATTTCTCATATCCTCAACAACTGTAAAAAATTGTTTACGCTCTCTTTGCAGACGTTACATCGAGGAAACCCAATTAAAAGGCATCAAATATAAGATCTTGGAGTTTAATCCGATGGTTCTGAAGGGGAAAGTGAAGCCTGACTCCGCCAGACCGGATCTACTACATCCAGTTAAGTTTGGTTTAAAAAAAACCTGAAGTGACACTAAAGGTGAAAATGTGTTGACTTTTTTGTTTTGCAGCTCAACTTTGTGCGCTTTTACCTACCGATGCTTGAGGTGAACCACGAGAGGGTCATATACTTAGACGATGATGTCATTGTACAGGGTAGATATACAAGAGGGGCTCAGTCCATTTGACACGATCTTTTTTTTTTTTTAACAATTTTTTTTCTTACCTGCTCAGGTGATATTCAGGATCTGTTCGAAGTCAAATTAAAGCCGCAACACGCAGCTGCCTTCGCCACCGACTGTGACCTGCCCTCCACTCACGAGATGGTGCGCAGCGTTGGCATGCAGGTGGGCTTTGTCCAGGCGTTGCTCAATGAACGTTCGTTTCTGCAAATGAAGCACAGTAAGGGTATCCCATCCGTAGACAACATACATGGGCTTCCTGGACTACAGAAAACAAGAAGTGAAAGACCTCGGCATCAATCCCAATGATTGCTCCTTCAACCCCGGTGTGTTTGTGGCGGATATGCGCGAATGGAAAAAGCAAAAGATCACCAAACAGCTCCAGAAGTGCATGGAGGACAATCTCAAGTATGATTACATGCTGTCTTTTGTCATTTTAGGAAGATAAGAAAAAGAACCTGTCAAAATTGCAGCTCAAAAAAAAAAAGAACGTTTCCACTTTATGATCATGATTTGAACTTTTTTTTTTTTTAAACCAGGCTAAACATCTACAGCAGTGCGATGGCAGGCGGTGTGGTCACACCACCTATGCTCATTGTTTTTCATGGCAAATATACAGTGCTGGACCCAATCTGGCACGTCAGACATCTTGGTAAGATCAACCAGATGAGTCGGCGATTAATAAGAGACACGGGGGGAAAAAAATGACTTTGCGTGTGTGTTTAGGTTGGAGTCCAGATTCTGGCTATCCTGCGAGCTTCCTGCGGAAGGCGCAGCTGCTGCACTGGAACGGCCCATTCAAACCGTGGGGGTACCCAGCTGTTCACACGGAACGCTGGGAGAAATGGTTCATCCCAGATCCGTCTGGGAGGTTCTCCTTGATGAGGCCAGAGAGCGATAATTAATGTGGAACATACCATATATGGGTCACAGAGGGAGGGGCTAATGCTCTATTTATTTGCATGCAGGAACTGAGCCCTATATTATTGTACTATTTATATAAGATAATATATATAATATTATTTTTGAGTCGAATGTGGTTATTCAATAGGATTTTTTTTATTTTATTCAGTTTTAGTTCTACTGCTGTAACACCTGAATTTCCCCTCTGGGGACCATTAAAGGATCTTGTATTTTTATCTCATATATACACGATGTATGCTTCCCAGTTCGATATCATGTATTAGTATGATCATAGTGGTGCCCATAAAGCATGTAAAGCTTTGTTTGTTGTTGACTTGTGTGTTTTTCACATACATGCACACAAAAAAAAGGACAGTAAGTCCTTCCTGGTTTTTTTTGTTTGTTTGTTTGAACCGATGGGACATGAGCGCTGATTCACACATCACAATGACACTTTTGTTTTTATTTCGAATGATTTAGGATTTTGAAAGTGCCCTTCGTGCTGACTAACCCCGCGTTTGACAGATTTCAACAGCACCCACATAGCCCCAAGGGACTACAAGTCCACCTGTATTCAAATGTCAAAGGACTTACTGTCGATGGATGAGATCATCGTTTTCATGAGGTCATCTTAAGAACACACGAGTCAATAACAAATGAAACCTGTATTTCTTCTTTTTGGGGGGGTGAAAAATTGGATGAAAAAAAACATTATCAATAGCAGTATAGTGCAAAATTTTGATAAAATATTATCCAATGTCTGATATATAGTGTACATTTACTGGTCTTTAAAACAGAGACATTAGTCTAACCACACACCAGCGGTCTTTTTATGTTTACACCCACATTCACACCTATGGAATATTTAGAATGATCAATGAAGCTAACAAGCTATTTTTTATGAAACAGGAGCATCTGGAGAAAAGCCTTCCATCAAAAATCTGAATTGATGAACACAGGCCATGAATTGACATTATCTAACCACCAGAGGGGGCGATTGTACTCCATAACACAGTTTGTAAAGTAGCTTTCACTTGAAATCCATTCATAATTTTAAATTTTGATGTATTTTACCCGGATGAGCTTGGTTATCAATAGTTGGTCAAGGCAGCGTTGATGGTTGGCCCGAACATGGTATACAGTTGGTCACCTTTGCTGTAAAAAAAAAAAAAACTGCTTTAATCCATTCTTAAGTTGAACACTCCTGCACTTTCGGGGGAAAAGACGACCCACCTGTCAGCTAACTCCACTTAATCCATGTTTCTACTAGACACTTCCAAGAGCAACATTATTTTTGCATCGACTATAGAATTACCTGTTACCACTTCCTGACCCTAGTAATATGCTTTAGCCTAGTGTAGGCGCACTCGGGTCCGTCATGCCTCGTTTGTGGTGACGTCAGAAGAAAGCGACGAAATGAAGTTCGTTGTCGCGTTGTGAAGAAAAAGACAATAAACGGGCTCTCACTCATAGAGGTGACAAATACACCAAGGCCCAACTGTTAAGGCCTCTCCGATTACTTCATTCCGTGTTTGTGTTTATGTGTAGTCTCAAACTCCACCCTTCTCTTGGAATCTGATGTTTGTTTATTCAAATTTCCATGCTGACTTTGAACACATCTTTGGACTGCTGGACCGACGTCATCGTGATGTCATATTCAGGTTGTTATGAAGCGGACAGATGCACAACTCTGGTATACACTTCAAAAGAACCAATCATTTGACATGTCAACTTCAGGTTGTTTTGATGTGACTGATGCACACGCAGAACTGGTATACAGTACATGTTGACAAACTCAGTCGGTACTATCATGGCTTCCTTGAAAAATAAAAAACTCTCACTAGAAAACAGGTTTTAGAAAATAGTTTTTGCTCTACTATCAGTGGATGGAAAAATGTAACAACCCCATTGCTAAGTTTTAGTTACATGTGCAGGCACTGCAAATTCTGAAGGTTTTGGGAAGATTGTATTGATATGGCAACACAAAAGCTGAAATTTAATTGGACAAAAACAAAAAAAAAAACCCTTGCATGTACTCATGGCAGCAGTGGAGCAAAAAGAAATGTTATGAAATGAGAAAAAAAATACACCGTTGGGACGACATCAGTACAATTACATGGAACAAATTTAGAATTTAGGTTTTAAAGATAGGTCAGTACTTCAGACAGCTTTACTGTTGCTGTCCATGACCTGGTTACTTGAGAAACTGAGAACTGGTGTGCGCAAGCTCCATTTTTGTCATTTTGCAGGAGGGTGAGTCAAGTTTTATGGCTGCAATAAAATCTGGGGGATTTATTTCTTGATTTATATGGCATTGAGTATTGCTTCTCAATTCCTGATTTCGACCAGCGTTCATTCCGGTCTACTTTCAAATGACCAAAATGTAGTTAGCACACTAGTTCTCAATGGCTAATTTGCGCTTTCCAGTTTATTATTTTACGTAGGAATGCTTATTATATATTTGCCATTTGGCATTCACTGCTACATGTCATCTTTCGGGAATGTTGGGACTTCAACAAATTTGCTATCCAAAAACATTTGGATGGTATTTTGAATTTGATTTCACTGGCCTGAAGGGGGTGTGGGGGGAAGATGAGTGCCACCATACAGTGGGTGCCAATTTTCCAATCCAGTGTGAGAAATGGGTTGTGGCTTTATGTCGTTTGAATCTGCACGTACGCAGCCCTGCTAAATGTGTGTGTGGGTGTGCAGTGGTCACATTTATCTTTTGTGTTCCCAAAGTGTGCACCGAGCAGATTTTGACTCGTGCACTCAGTTAACCCTCAGGCACCGAGTATTTCCAAATCAACTTGTGTTCAAATCACAAAGGAGCTACTGTAGCAGGGTGAAGTCATTATTTTTCATGTCATCTTTAACACAGAAGTCAACTACGAGGCAATTTATGTTTGAAGTCCAGGTACACCCTGGACTGGTCACAAGCCAATCACAGGAATGAATTATCCGGTGACTATTTTAATTTTTGAAAATACTGTTTTATTTAATGCACCTTTTGTTTCGCTTTAATCTGCAAAATTACCTGGACAATTATGATTTTTTTTTTATATTCCGTAGTATTGGGAAGTTCGTGTACTTCTGTATTCGTCTTTTACCTTAGGAAATAGCTTCGCATACTAATGTGACTTAGCTTGCTCTTAAATGTGCTGACCTAAAGCCAAATTGGCGATCTTCAACCAGCTATTTTAATAAATTTTTTATTTATCTGACCTGCTTTGGAACACAACTCAGTCCTCCATATGCTCCCTTTACATATTTCATTGTAAATCACAACCTATTATATATATATATATAGCCGGATACAATTCCAAGTATTTGCATTAATCTTTCCGCCAAGTACAGTACATGCACATTCTCATCGGGATTTTTCAAAACATCTGTTGTGTAATAGGCTGAATGACCCGACCCAACTCTTTGGCACTGAACTCCTATTCAAGAATGTTTTGACGTTTACACCACACGTCACCCTGGGAACCAATTTTTTATTTCAACCTTTAGATGAAAGGGCCGAGGGATAAGATCAAGAAACACTATATTGAAGCGCTGCACGTTTTGATTTTTCTTGCAAGTGTTTTTTGTTTTGTCACCATAATGGGTGATAAAAAGGTCACTGGTGTACAAATTGGGATGGATAACAGACTATTGAGTAAATTCAACTCATGCAAATATTGTTAGGTGCATTTTCGTCTCGAGCTTTGCAATTGATGTGTAACACGCCAGCGCAAACACACTCATGCTAGCATACGAATTACCATTGTGGCCTGCCAGGAATGAAAAGAATCGAAATTAGCAACTATAGCTAAGTATATATTGACATGTGGTGCGGCCATTTTATTTTTAGTTGCATTTTAGTTTGAGTTTGGCAATTTATGTAACATGCTTTTGCTAACACGCTCATGCGAACATATTACCATGTGGCCTGTAAATACCATGAAAAGAATCCAAATTAGCAGTTTATATTAACATGCTGCGGCCATTGTAATTATCAAGTTGTTAGTTGCATATTAGTCCAGCAATTAACTTGGCAATTAGTTTACCACGCTAATGCTAACTTGAATGGACTAAATGTGTTTCATCATTTTTTTTAAATGGAATTCTTGTCATACAACCAAAAAATATATTTAACAAAATGTCCAGCCAATGAAAGTTTGATGACGGCATCAGTTACATATTCCCAATGTATTATGATCTCAATGGGAAATTCAAACTGAATTACAAATTTAACCAGTGACAAGTTCAACCAGCAAACTGTCTTTTAACATCCCACTGAGATAACATTTACTTGAACTCAACGTTCAGCCTTCACTTTCCAGTGCAGGACTAGAAATGTGGCCACCCTGATGACCGTGAAAAAAATTCCCAGGACAAGAAAATCCACGTAGAGCTTTGCACCCTCCACATCCAGCATTTTCAGGACTTTCATTGGATCCTGAAAGGTACACATCGGCACCGACGGATCACATTCCAGCTCCGTGCGGTTCATCCCGTAGATCGAGAGCATCACTCCCTCGAAACCGTACCTGAAAGCGACGATTGACGTCATTTTCTACCGTCTGGATTGTGGGCTATACATACTGCCAAGCTTGACATGGAAATTTTTTTGGTTCATTAACATCCAACAAAATCAAGATCAAGGTACCTGACGTAGGAGACGTAAGAGGTCCACTGCAGGTAATAAGGAATGTTGCGGAAACTCACAAAGAAGCCCGAGAAGAGGATGATTGGTATGGCTGTGATCGGCCCGACGAAAGTGGCAACCTGCGGGTTATTATTCCGATACATTTGTGAAGGGGAACCTCATTTGAGATGAAACAAAAACCTACCTGTGGCGACGGCGACGCCGCCCCAATGAGCAGCCCAAGGGACTGTGCAACCAGGGCAACGGACGTGCACAGGGAGAGGAAGAGCACGAAGCGAGTAGCTTCTGCGGGCTGACCAGTCATCCAGTATGCGATACTACAGTAAAGTATTGGACAGATCATCTGGAAAAGAATTGCGCAAACCCCAATGTTACGATTGTGTGTGTGTTTTTCTTGCGATACGATAGAAAGCATCCACATGGTACCAAATAAATGTCATTTATCGTATTTTCTGCACTGTAAGGCGCACCTAAAAGCATTTATAATTTTCTCAAAAGCTGACAGTTTGTATAAGGATCAATATTCTGATTTACTGGACGTAATATTGTAAATTTATTTTAAAGTGCTTTGTTACAGCTGCGGCGGTTGTGAAAGCTCTATATAGAAGCCATATTGTATTGTATTCCCTTTAGCGTAGCTCCATCTAGTGGTTGCATAACGCAACCGCAGCCACTATTGTAGCTTCTATTCAATGTGGTGCGCCCTATATATGAAAATAGATTTAAAATCGGCTATACATTGAAGGTGCACCTTACACTCCGAAGCGCCTTATAATGCAGAAAATACGGTAGATCATCTGGAGCGGTTCTATACTAATTATTACAAGTGTGAAGTGTACAGGGTCGCCGCTGACATGTTTTGATTGCCAAAATCGTCTGGAACAGGTTTTCACAAAGGATTAAGCAAATTGAGAGCATCAGCATGTTAACTAACGGTACTCGTAGCACACTTTTGGGATTTACGGTCCTGGAAAATAATCAAGATAAATCTCCACATGGTGAAATATAAACAGCCAATCATGTCAGTTTACCTGGAATGGGATGTCTGCACACGTTTTTGCCATGTAGTAGGCAGGTAGACTGTACCACGAGTTTAAGTACTCCCTTACAAACACAGCCATTTCCAGAGGAACTGTGGGAGAAGAGGCGAATTATCGTGACTGGTCGTTTGCACTTTAATCCTTTCAGGGACAGTCGTTACTGCAGTGGACAGTTTATCATGTTATCAGGTTACAGGGTGCAATGAAAGGGTTTAGCAGGACGGTCCGTCGATTTCTTACAGGTAAGAACGGTGGGCATCAAGGCGGCGAACATGATGAACAGCATGGAGAAGAAGAGGAACCCGGCGTTGTTGAACGCGCTCACCCCGTCGTTTCCGATGTTGAGGTAAAGCAAGCCGATTAGGAGTCCGATGATGATGTGCGAGATCACGCGCAGGTGGGTCAGTATCTGGACAACGCAAAGTAAATACATAAATGTTCTTTCCGAAAAAAACGTGTCGAAATGTTTTCTTCCGAGATTTACCGCATCCCTGCATATGGCCATGAGGTTTCTTTTAAAGAGGATGAAGAACTGTTTCAAAGTACTGGTGGCAAAGTATTGTATCTCGAGAGGTAGCATCTCCTGTAGAAAAGACAACACAATACAATTTTAGGATACTGTATAACAAACAGTTGCGGGAGATACGTTCCAGAGGAAATGCACCGAACCATGAACAATGCACTTTTATTCAAAGTCAATTCATCAAAGTGGATTACTTACGGGTTGGTTATCGCCGGTGGACGAACTCTCGTCATGCGCAGTGTTCTTCTTGCTCTCCTCGCAGCATTGGCTGCCTTGGGCGGCCTCAAACAACACCGCCTGCATGTCGCCATGCGCTCCCGTCGCCACTTCGATGACTGGCGGGGAAAAAAAAAAACGGGTGAAGAGAGTCAAGAACATCTGACAAGAGTCAAGAACATCTGACAAACGCAGATGCGTCGCGTAAGGAGGTTGGGACTCACTGAAATCTGCCGGATTGTGATACTTTGGGCAATGAAGGTTGAGGTTGTTCAGGTGAGGGATGAGGTGGGTGACTGAGCCCCTGTAGATGCACTGGCCTTGACTGAGGATGTACAGCTAATTGAAAAGCACAGGGGTACAGGGTGTCAAACTCATTTTTGTTGCGGGCCACATTGTAGTTACGGTTTGACTTGGAGGGCCGTTATGAATTTTGCAAAACCATTATAAATGTTTAATCACCTCCACATATTACATACACAGCGCACAACAAATAAATGGATAACTACTTTTAAAATCAGAAGTCAAGAATAATGACTGTGATTGTGGATTGCATATGACAATTTGAAATTTTGGTTCAGACTTTTGCAAGCATCATGGAACTCGACATGCTTGATTAGCTTTCGTGGGCCATATAAAATGACGTGGCGGCCCAGATCTGGCCCGCGGGCCTGGACTTTGACACCTGTGTGTTAGTGTATCTGTGGTTCAAATCTTGACAAAAAATCAAATATCCGACCGAAGGACTGGGGGCCTTCTAATCTCAAGTATGACAAGTGCAATTGATTACATATCCAATTTGCTATCGTAGGTGCTGGAATTTACCTTGTCAAACATCTGAAAGAGGTTCCCACTGGGCTGATGAATGGTGCAGATGATCGTCCGACCTCCGTTAGCCAGACACTTCAGGAGGGAGATAACCTGGACGGATGTTGCACTGTCCAAACCACTACAATGTGGGAAAACCAAATAGCATTAGGATGACGCGAACCCTGACATACTGTTGGGATTTTCCATTTAGACACGGCACTTATAAAACAATCACCATAATCCGGGATTGGCATAGAAGTAGCAGCAACCGACTTCTTTGTGGACTCAAATTGAACCGCGAGATTTAACCCTTTCATGGACGCTGTAGCCTGATAACATGATAAGTCGTCCACTGTAGTGACCGCTGTCCCTCAAAGGGTTAATCCTACAAGAAAATTTATATTGATATGATTTATCACTGGGCTTTGTAGCGTTTTGGATGGTCCACTTTGCCTCCACATAGACTAAAACAAAAATTGATTTGGTTTATGAGGCACATCTTGGTCTTCTGCCTTCCTACCTTCTGACGTTGATTAGTCAGAGGAACTCTGGAATCCATCATCTTTGTTCTCATGATATTCTTTTACTGCCTATCCCCAAGGGTTGCAACTAAACTTGGTTTGCTGCTCCCTTTTCCTGGAACATTTTACAAAAAAGGTTTAAGACTTCATGAGTTGGACTCGT
Source organism: Hippocampus kuda (assembly GCA_901007745.1). Classification (NCBI taxonomy): domain Eukaryota; kingdom Metazoa; phylum Chordata; class Actinopteri; order Syngnathiformes; family Syngnathidae; genus Hippocampus; species Hippocampus kuda. Next base: position 32,564 of record CAAKHF010011143.1, read on the forward strand.
TGGGGACTTTTAAGACGATGTTGAATTAGTTGGGAGGCAACCACTTCTCTTTGTTAGATGTTCCGATTTTCGGGGTTTTATGAGGTTGATCAAATTTGGAAAGAAATGTGCTGAACTGAAGTTGCTTGATTTATGTTCTGCAGTGTGGAACTGTTGGTAGTCCGTATGATTTTTTAAAATTTGACGCTGCCGATCAGAGACAGTTTTGGGACTGTAGCAAACCAATAGTAAAAAATAAAACAAAATAAAATAAAAAAAAGGAATAAAAAATTTAAAACATAAATGAAAAATGATTTTAAAAAAGAATAACGAAAACAATTTAATTTTTTTTTATTAAATGTAAAAAAAAAAAAAAAAAAAAAAAAAATTTTTAAAAAAAAAAAAAAAAAAAAAAAAAAAAAAAAAAAAAAAAATTTTTTTTTTTTTTGGAAAAAAAAAAAAAAAAAAAAAAAAAAAAAAAAAAAAAAAAAAAAAAAAAAAAAAAAAACAAAAAAAAACC
>CAAKHF010011143.1:33082-43085 GCA_901007745.1 Hippocampus kuda
CGTATGATTTTTTAAAATTTGACGCTGCCGATCAGAGACAGTTTTGGGACTGTAGCAAACCAATAGTAAAAAATAAAACAAAATAAAATAAAAAAAAAGGAATAAAAAATTTAAAACATAAATGAAAAAAAAGAATAACGAAAACAATTTAAATTTTTTTTATTAAATGTAAAAAAAAAAAAAAAAAAGATTTTTAAAATACAAGTCAAACCAAAATAAAAACAATGAAAAAAATGACACTGTGAATCCAGTTAACCGTTTGAGGGACAGCGGTAACTACAGTCGGCAGCTTTCAAGATTCACGCAATTTCCCTTGACGTCGCCATCGGACAAATTTTTCTGTGCTGGTATTTTGGGGTCATTTTAGGAGAGCGTAAAGTGATGTAAGGATTACAGATTACGTCACCTGTGATGTCATCATACCTGATGGGCTCATCGAAGAACATGACGGGAGGATTGTTGACCAACTCGAGAGCAATGGCCAGTCTTTTCGACTGGCCGCCTGAGAGATTGTTTGTACGCGTTTTGGCACACGCAAGCAGCCCTAAAGCCGTCAGTACCTCGGTCACCTGTGACACAGTCATGACATCGTTACCCTCCACGTAAATGATAAATCTAAAAAATACGTTATGAACTTACAATCCTCTTTTTGACCTGCATGCTTTCATTGAGTTTCAGATTGGCAGCCACCTAAAATTGCAAGCGGATGACACATTCTCAATTAAAATGTTTTTTTTTTTTCTTTTCAAAATTAGAGTTCAATTCAAAATGAGTTTACCATCATGGCCTCCTTTGTTGAGAGGTGAGGCATCAGTACGTCACTTTGCATGATGTAGCATGACATCTTCTGAAATGTTTCCAAGTCCCTCGGGCGACCGTTCACCAGGATTTTACCCTTCATGCCTGTCTCCCTGTAATCCAAATTAATATGCATGGCAAAAAAAAAAACAAAAACCTCTGGCAGTTTGTGTCCTCTTGTGGTATTTTACCTGTATCCCGCCAGGACGTTCATCATGGTGGACTTCCCAGCTCCAGAGGGTCCCATGATCCCGGTAAGCTCTTTGCTGTTAAATTGTCCGTTGAGACAATTCAACAGTGTTTTGAAACCTGTTGGAGAGGAATAATAAAACATTTCATGGTTGGTTTTCGGGTTGTTATATGATGAACATGTTGACATAATGACATTTGCACATATACAGATACAATAAAGATCTGGTTAACCCTTTCATGCACCAATAATGAGAACCTGATAAACTGTCCACTGTAGTAACCGCTGTCCCTCAAACGGTTAATATATTGATCATCTACTGGTGCTTATGATTTAAGAATTCTAAAATTGCTCTGAATTACCCGGTGGACATTCTCTGGTTCTTAAAATTCACAGTTTGGGGCAGGGGGTAATTCTTTGAAAATGTTCCGGCGATTGTCAAGACAATCGCAGCTTATTTGGATGACGATCGTCTGGTTATTACGGGACCGTCTTGGGGATACATCTACTCAACTGATCTGAATTCTTACATGATGGACAAAGCCGACAGTACCTGCCTTCTGACAACAGTGCCCCTCCTGGATGGCGTACGACAGGTCGTTGAACTCCAAGTTGACAGCAGCTTGGCGCGGGAGTTGGGTGAGACGCTGGGTGTCGGTGTTGTCCACTTTCTTCAGGTTGGACAATGAGAAGAGGTTGATTTTGGGCCGCGCCTGGGCTCCCGCTTTGGTTTCCTCCATTTGGATGCTGCAGGCACCCTGATTCTGCACCTTCTGGAACATGCTAGAGTAAACACAGAACAGACTGCTTCTAACTTCAAACATGGGCAATCCCGTTTATAATATGAATGACACGATATCCGGATAGTTTATGACCCCTGACACAATGTCCGGATAGTTTATGACCCCATTCACCAAATCAATCCTTCATTTTAGCTGATTTATAACACCACCATACATTTTACATTACAAATGTCCCCAATTATCACAATTGCTTATGGCCAACGTGCATTTCAAAGTCACAGTATCGAAATGATCGACAAATCTCACCATACATTTCAAAAGTGAATTTCGCCGCAAATTTGAATGTTGTAAATCCAGGTTAATTTTTTTTAAAAAGTCATGGTTACATTTAAGCTCCTTTTAAACCACGAAACTTTTAAAATATTTTACGTACACCATAATCAATTTCTGTAGTGTGTTTTCAATGGTTTAAATGATAACCTTTAATGATACTGTAGTACGCCCATCGACTTTCATTGTGTCTGAAATGTGCGCTATAAAAGTGCCTTGCCTTACAAATGTGATACTACCAGTAATTGTTTATGGCCACCACCACACAATTTACAGTACAAACCCTCAACAAGAGATAACATTTATGGGCCCACCGTTCACTTTCTATGGCTTTTATCCTGTTCATCATCGTTTGATAGCTTTAAAGTCAACAACAGAAAACGATTTATGGGCCCACCGTTCACTTTCTATGGCTCTTATCCTGTTCATCATCATTTGATAGCGTTAAAGTTTGAGGTCTAATATGGTTGTGTTGTGTTCTTACATCGACTAGAATGAAACCCATGATTCATTAAAGCTTCAGCGAAGGATCATAGCACTTTAAAGGCATCTCAGATGACTCTGATGTTTTATTCTCTTGCCACCGGTCTCATATATTGCATCGTTAACTTTATTCCATCCATCCTCCACATCGCTTGTTCTCATTGGGGTCTATCCCAACTGACTTGGGGATGAGAGATTAAGGATAAACTCCCTGGACTGGTTGGCAGTCTTTGAGAATTGAATCCAGGATCTCTTGATTGCTAAACAGCCATGCAACACCCAAATCCCCAAACATTCCTTGATGAAGATTTGCTTGTTTTGTCTTGTCTCGCCATCCTAACCTCAATCATCAGCAATCTGCTCTTGCGAAAGGCTTACAAAAAGACTACTTACTGGTTAAATATTCAATGAAAACAAAACTGAAAATACAGGATTACTCACGGTTAGTCACCTTGAGTGTGGTTTAACACCATGAATAATTACGACCTTCAACTCACGGACATAAGCTTTTTGATTTAAATGTATATACAACTCTACACATTTGGCACAAAAACAAAAACAAGTCATACATACTCGCTTTGCAGTGTGTTGAAGAGCAGGTGCTCTGCTCTCCCTTTCTTCTCGGGATGGAAGACGAACTTTAAAAATCTTCACTCAACGTGGGAGACTAAATGCAACACACTATCAACAATTCAGGTCGCTTCGAAAATGTTTCACACGTGTCGAAAAAAAAACTTGCAACTGTTTTTTTTTTTTAACGGATCCTAAAAAACGCCCCGACGTCGTCACGCAACAAGACGGAATTCTCTTTCATCGTTGGATGACGAACATCTTTGAAGATTCGAACGAACGCTCACGTCACCGTAGAGAAAATATATTGTTTGAAGGCTGCGTCTTTACATCTCCTTTTTAGAGGAAAACAGTATTTATTAAAAATATTTACACAGGCTTCAGTACGGTAAAAAATAAAATAAAAATAAAAAACACAATTTCTTTTGTTGCTTTGTTGACTGCTTGTGACACTAATACACAGTAGCCACATATTCATAATTTATGGACCTTGAAGTAGCCTGCTGATAAAAATAATTATTTTGTTTCTCGTAACTTTTTGGACGTGGAGGGGGAACTACTTTTTAGTCAAATTGTGATAAAATATAAATATAAAATATACTGTACAATCTAATTTTAAAAAAATGATTTTTCTTTTTTTGCATTATATGCTAGCATTAAGCTAGCAAAGAGACAATGGCTTTAACCTCCATTTTGAAGAATTAATCATTTTGTGAAATTGTGTCAATTTTTTTTTCTAATTTGTTCCCATTTTGATGAATTAATCATTTTGTCAAATTGTGTAAATTTTTTTCCTACTTTGTTCCCTCCATATTTTGCTCCAGTAGATTGCGAATTTCTCCATTGTGAGACAAATACAGGTTTTCTTATCTTTACTGCTGCTTGTTGTAAAGTTTCCCCTCGATGTGAGGGTGGCCAGCGGATTGACCAGAGAATGACAAGGTCACCACCATTGACCACCACGAAGTCCCGCTCCCGTGTACAAAAATTAATTTTTCACAGTTTTCTATAGTGTTTGTCGTTTTAAGGGCGCGGGTACCGAGAGGCCATCCCAGCTGATCTTGGGTGAGAGGCAAGGTTTACCCTGGACTGGTTGTCCGCCAATCATATGGCACATATTGACAAACTATTGACGTGCCAAATGAACTCGACAACCAGTTCAAACAGATATCAAGATACACACGCCTGTCGTCTGAACGTCATCAACTGCATGGAGTGGAAGCGAAATCTCAGCCTCCTTTTGAAAATATGCCACGGTTGAAACTTGTCCTTTTACTGGTGCTTTTGTTGACCAAAACCGCTGTCACTCATTAACTCTTCCAAGTCATACAACATTTACCAAACGTGGCTGCAGTCAGCTGACGTCTTCTGATCTGACGTTTCAATGACATTCACCCCATTAAGAAATCAGTCAGTTATGTCACTTGGCTGCCTGTTTATTCACCCACATTAAGGGTATTGCTCTCCCCCCTTCTAATGCAATGGACTATTCCAAACTTTTGACTTAGCATGTGCACAAAAGCAACACTCAGATTCCTGCTGATAAATGCTAAACATGAATATTCACAAATTTTTGGACTTCTCAAATGTGGGATGTATGCTTGAGTTTTCATCTCAGCCTCTAAATGACTAACTACGCCCCGAGTACCTGAAAAATCTGCTGAAGCACGGCAACAAAGTATTGGTCCATGTGCAGTAGAGTATAGCTCTTTATTTTGCATACCATAGTGAAGAACATGAACATTTGTACATTTCTACCACGGTGTCAGGTTTTTAAGAAGGAAACAAGAATACACAAAAACAAAAGTCTTTGGCGACATACACTTATAAACACATAAATATAACTTAAATACAACCATTTTTATTTAAATAGCTCATCTGAAGGCGTCTATTTACACACAGCGTTCACAGTTGACCCCAACGCCACTGGGAGTGCACTGACATGTTTGAAAAATTTCAAACGTGAGACTTACAAAATGGAACTACATTTGTGATAAGAGCGTTCACGACCCAGATGCTTTCTTTGTGTGTTTGCAAACGAGAGTCCTGTGAAAAGTGTGGACGGGGGGCAACTTGTGGGCGTACACCAGACGTGACGCAGTCGATGACGTCACAAAAGTGACCAAAAAAAACAACAAAAGAATAAATCCTCTCACAATGATCTGTGACGCTTTTCAAATATACGATAAGCGATAACTCATACACACATGCACGCGTACACACAGTGCGCAACAGTTTCCAGAGATTCACCAAAGTTTTTGTCGGAATTTCAAAAGACATTTTAAGGACAAATCTATCATGAGACGTCGATTAGCGCAATTACCCCAGACAGCGTGGCGTGTTTCACTTTCGCAAGCCTTTGAACAGATTAGACTTAGAACTTGTGAACCGGTCAGTATTACCCTGTGTCCTCATGGTGCCAAAGACAACCTTGGGAAACAGATGCAGATTAAACAGTTTGGGAAAACACAAAGGGATATTGGGGCCATACTGAAAAGGGGAAAAAATAGAATGTCAAAAAAAGTTGGAATATTATCAGGGGGGGGGGGGGAATGTACTGATGATAAGCCATAATGTTATGAGAATAGTATGGTTGTAAATCGAGCATCGAAATTCCTACAACTTCAAACGCAACCGTTTGAGATTTTTTTTTTTAAAAAGTGACTTTTTACTGTAATATTTAGACTTTATGGTTTTATAAGATTATAGCCATATTTTGGGGGTGAAAAAGTCATAATGGTGATGAACTGAGATGTGATGAAAAGAAAATAATGTCGCGGGAATATAAAGTTGTCATTTTAACACGTCAACAGATTCGAAATCCCCACACCAACGAACGCAGAAGTTTAACATAAGAAACAAAAAGTTTTGAAAACTTTTCTGTCTTTTTTTTTCCTGATACTGGGAACTTCTCATTGCAACTTCAGTGCTTATCTCTCAATAGTCTCCTTTTTTTTTCCTTTTCACTCATAATATAACTCAATTTTCCTTCTCATCGTGGCCCCGACCATTCAAGAAGAGGCGATATAAAGAATATGAAAAACCACATACTGTACAGCAAATCCCTCCCTTTGTCAAGTATTGCCAGGTAATTTGCCAAACATTATATTTCAATTTGAACCTCACGTGAACGTGCGTGGCAGGCCCATGCTCTGCTGGTATGTGTTTTCCCAAGTGTCGGCCTTGGAAACAAATCCTTTCCTGCTGTTGCCGCGTGTGACTGCAAAGATTAGGTCAGACTTAATAAACTGCCGTCAATAACAAAAATCTCGATTTGCGGGGAGAATTTAGGAATCACATGCAGGAGACTAACGCGCTGTGCTCCGTTCGGAACATTACACTGTGAATGCAAATAATTGACTCGAGGGTGAACACCGGGCGATATTAGGACTTGTGTCATACATTCATTTGCAGGCATTTTTAGCTCGCTTTGTTTTGACGAACCAGAGCGTAGTTCGAACCAGAATTATTCAGGCAATTCTAATCGAGTTGTTGCTTTTTTTGTTGTCTTTTATTTAATTCATTTTTTCCTGTTTGCGCACTCTTTCTGTTGTCGTCCACTCTCTTCCAATGCTCACTGCCGCCCTCTAGGTCACTGGAGTGGCATACCATCCACTCTCACAATTTACAACGTCAACGAAATTCGTTTCAGCATCCTGTTTCTTTTTACTATTCGTGCCACTTTTTGACCTACAAACAATTAAAGCTGACTAATAAGCTACTGTGCTGCACTAGTAACACTGCTGGGCCCAACTAGAAACCTCTGGACCCTACTAGCAGCACCAAAATGCCCACTAGTACTTTACTAATTCTATTTGTGAGGCTCTAGCAGTAGGAAAAAGAAAATATTTCTAAAAAGACACGGTTGTTCGACTCGTGTGTACTGACTTACTCAAAGGGCATATTAGGACACGGACCCTAAGCTGGATATCGAGGAAATCTAATAAATGTTCAAACGGCTTTTCCCACCTTGTTTTAGTTTTCATTTTATTACAAGTCCACATTCTTGGAAAAAAAAAAAGTGTTCCCTGGATTGATCTGCCACAACCCAGCCTTGGCCGAGATCTACCGAATGCTCTTTGTTATATCTTAAAATGTGTCCAAATGTGATCCGACGTAACTCTGGCATTGAATGCAAGGTCAAGGCTGAATCAAGAATTCGGGGGTGTTTGGTCAGCGAGGCACAGTCCAGAGCTGAAGACAAGCTTTTTTTTGTCCTGACATTAACAGGATTAAGACTGAGGTTGCTTAGGTTATCCGTTGATGAAAAAAAAGGCAAACATTGTCAGGGTGGTGGGTCACTCAAGCTGTGTGGTACTAAACTGAACAATTAGCCTGAAAAGTAAAGAGGCACAGCAGTGATCCAGGTGATGTGTACTGCAATACCAGATTAATACATTAACAGATAAATACCAAATATATGATTTTGGGGGGGTGGCGGATCACTCATCCATAACTATGGGGGCTTCTGGGATTAATAGGCGACGAGTCTTCTCTGCCGCTCTGGCCGATTAGCTGGTAAAGCCGATGACTGAGGTTTTGTACTTGGCAGGTTCCCAGTACACATCCCACTCGCATCAGCTGGACATGGTGTGGGTAGTGGTGGGTACCCCGGAAGCCAGGGTGGGCGTGGCGGCGGGCCCTCAGCGACGTCGCTGGAACCCCGAAACGATCTGCAGGTCTGGCCCACGCCAGACTGGGGTTGCTTCTTTTCGCTTTAGAGGGCTGTTGGTGTCTGAGGGCCCATTTCACCGACGGACTGGCAGTGTTGGTTTGGGCTCCAGGAACCAATGATGGATCCTCTTCGGAGTCGATTAGCTTGTTGAGGTGGTCCAAGCTGAAGAGAGATTACAAATGAAGTTTAGAATTTATAGCAAAGGGTTCAGCAACCCGAACATTTCCCATTGTTTCAATAAAAGTTTGACATGTGCAGTAGGCTACTTGATTTATACAAGACCTATAAAAATCAATCACCATATTTTGTAATTTTTTTTTTGTTTTATTCTTTTATTCCGAATCACAAAATATTTTAACTTTACTTTTTTAAAATCCAAAATATTGCAAATGTTGGTTTTGGTATATACTATTATTATATTTACTATTTATTAAATGTGATATTTACTATTTATTAAATGTGAAAATCCAGACAGATTTTTGTTATAACAATAAAAATCAGCTTGGGCCAAACTTTTTTTTTTTTTTTTTTGCATAATGATAAGAAATGTAAAACGAAAAAAACAGAAATATGAAAAAAATATTCCAATATGTTTGAAATAAAATACAAATAAATATAATATGATGACCAAAAACAAATGTTAGTTATGATTATGATTTTTTAAATTTTGATTTGAATTTGTGAAAGTAAAAGTATAAACTAAACAGTCTGCTGTTTTTTTTCCCTCAAAAAGTGTTTTTTTTTTTCAGAGCCACAAAAATCAAGTATCTCTGTATGTTGACATTTTTTGTTCTTTTCTTCCAAGTCACAAAGTCTTTTTGTAGTCCCCCCCACCCCCCGCCCCAATCCAATTGAGTGGAACTGGCAACAAAAAAAAAAAAAGATCGGCAACGCTTTGATGTTGTTATTTTGTGCGCTGTCTTGGCTACCAATGGTTTTAATGAGGATGTTTTTTTTCCGTCCCATCCATGGTCTTCCAATCAAACCAATTCCCAGAGATTTCTTGGAAACAGTCTTTACTCGTACATTTTTTTTTCCGGGAAAATATAACATGCCGGAGCTCTTACGGTTTTGGCGAATGAGCATCAGGCCAATTAACCTGTTCCAACATTCGACATTACGGCGTACAAGATGACATCCAGTTCAACAAAACAAGGCCCAACCATCTGTTCGGTGTTTGACAAACACAGTGGAAGCTTTTCTGTCCCCCCCCACCCACCTCCCCTTCCTCCTTCAATGTTTGTGCAGCACCGTTGGACCAGTAGATCCGGCAGTGTGCTGTTGCCTGGCAGCCAATGGATGATCAGGAAAAAAAAAACATCTTAATAGTGAGGAATGCTTGATCCAAAAAAACAAAACAAAACAAGAAAAAGCAGTGTGTTCTCAGAGAAGGCAACCATGTTTGATCGTATTAAAAAAAAAAAAAAGGGGGAAAAAGTCCACTTGGGAGGACGTGAGACACATCACGACTCTCCTGCGGCCTTGCGGATTCCGCGCTGAAACGCGAAACTGTCGCGGGGGTTTATTTTAGCTACTTGTAGCTATGGTGCCACAGGCTGAATAAATAATTGTGGTGATCTTGAGCACGATATTTCCAAGACGGGGTTGGTGAGCCACAAGCCACGTAACACTTACTGCACATTTCAAATGGAAAATGCATCATTTGTGGATCATTTGGGGACGCTAAATGTCATGTTTCTTCTTTCATCGGTCATCAAAAACAATGACGGCATCATCCAAAAACGATTACATCTGATAACGATTTCCTTTTATAACATCCATCCTTTATTAGGCGTTATTATTCTTATAATGAGACATACTCGCCTTTATTTGTCAAAACATTTAACCCCTTCATGCACCCTCTAACCTGATAATCACAATCTTGAGTCCAATTGTCTTTGTATTTTTTTTAAAAGTTGGTGTTCCTGTCTGGGAAACGAGTCGCATTAATGTGTAATCCCCCGGCTGCGGGGAAACAGTGGTGAGCTTGTTGGTAGCGCGGAGCGCCAAAAATAAGGGGAAAGGTTATTTATTTTGAAAAGCTAGTCGAATAAGTGGCCCTGCTTTCATAACCGCTTAGGTAGCGTGGGATTTATTTTATACGAGCCAGACTGCATGTTCATACAGTCGTGTGTGTGCGTTGACTGGATGTACAATAAAGCTCTTAGATATGCATCTATTGGGGGGTGGGGGGGGGGGGAAGGGGGTTTTTTT
>CAAKHF010011144.1:0-15532 GCA_901007745.1 Hippocampus kuda
CACGAGACGCTTCATAGTCCTCTGTGGCCATAGCTAGCTCTCGAAGGCTAAAAACATTACGCTAACTGGAGCGCTAATGAGAGAGAAGCGCTCCAGTTAGCGTAAGGTTTTTAGCCTTGAGAGCTAACTATGACCATCGATGACTATGAAGCGTCCCGCGGCTGTTTTTAGCATGATAACAAGTAAAGCATTCGAGGAAACGTTCGTTTATTTGAATGTCCGTCGAGCCATAAGCAATTTACTCTGAGCAGCTAATCGGATGCTACGGATCCGCTAGCTTCAGTATGAACAAACATAGACAGTGAGGTCCCTCTTGGCAATGGCAGAGCAGCTATGAGTTTGTTGAGTCCAGGAAACTCGCAGCTGTGACCGAAATAAACATTGTTCACTATGTAAACCAGTGTGGTGTTTGCTGTTGCCGTTTCCGAACGAACCAGTAGAGGTCGCTGTTGGATAAAACTTCGTTGTAGTGAATGTCTTTGCGAGGCTGGAGCAGAGAAAATGATTTCGTATAACGCAACAGGGGGTTTTTCATCGTATGGGGGGCAGGAGAATGGGAATTGTGTTAATGCATGAAGATTTTTTCACATAAGGGGGTATTTTCGCCCATGTAGGTTTCGTTCTAGAGGAGTTTCACTGTATGGACAAAAGACGAACTCCTGTCAAAAAAAAAGTGCTCTTAATAAATGTCATTTATGTATGTATCAAAGATCCTCTCTTTTAAACAGCAAAATAACCACATACTGTAATTTTTTTTGCCCCAACGCAAAGGGCTCGCTTGCATAAAAATGACCATTCAAGGACAACAGCAAACCCATATCAAGTGCAAAAACTATCAAAAAATATCATTCTAAATGCACCCAAAAGTTATTAGGCCTGTAGGTCAAATTTAGAAGCAACAAAATATCTCCAAAAACTGATTTGCTCCCCCCCAAAAAAAAAGTCAAGACATTTTTAAAAACCAGCGTCAAAAAAAAAATCACTGCAAGTACACATAAAGCGGCCTTTGATGACAATTTGCTGTTGACCAGCAACAGAAGCCGCCTTTTAAACTCTGAGTGTGAGGCAGACGAGCTTCTCCTGTTGAAGGCCACTTCCAGACATGCGGCGAACAAAGCAAGAGGCCCCTAACAGGTGAGTTTGTTATTTTTAAAAAAGCCGGCAAGCGGAATTTCCCATTGGCTTCATTTTGATTGAAGAGTGCAGCTGTGCGCATGTTATAAAAGCCTGCACAATAACAAGTGACAGTGGCAGGCGTGCCAGCACTGCACATGACGTCAAGCAAGCCGCTTCTAAAAGTTTGGGAGAGGCAAATCCTGTTTAACCGCATGCCTACTTCTCGGACCTTTGTTGCTAATGTAATTTTCAGGAACAATTCCCTGAGGTTTTTCAAGATTTTGGGGTGCTCTCGGCCCTGTATCCCACTACACTGGATCCACCCTTGTACTAAACAGCGAGCAAATTCCACCTCCACATTCAGAACCAAAACAAGAGCAAACTGCAGTAAGCTAAACCTTTTTAACACAGTTACTTTAGGATTAATCATGTTCAAAAATCTGAATTTTTGCTTCAAAAATGAAGTGATCTTTTTTTCACCACAATGCTTTGAAGAGAAATTGTGCTATTTTATTTGTAACTCATTTATTTGTAGCTACAGTATAGGAACTATTTTTTTAATTATTCGTGGCCATGTCAAATGTCGTTTTTGGTATATGCAGCGAGCTGTTGAAAAATGGATGATGGGCTACAAATGGACACCACTGCTTTCATATGTATTCCTCCATGAAAGTAGACTGCTTATCTTTGAGGTTTTTATTTTTACCCAAAAATAAGACCTTTGCTTTTTCTCTGGAAAACAATGAACAAGATTTTATCTTATTTAATTTTTGCAACTGCATTTTGCACAATCAATTTGAAACTAAGTCCTGTCGTCCTGTTTTGGAAGAAAGGGATGGAAATGACAACTTTTTTTTTTATTATACTTAATCCGACAGATTGAGCTACCATTAAATTAATCGCTCGTTGCAGCACTAATTGTCTTTTAAATTATGCAATGCATTTGGGAGCTTTCTCATCTGTAGACGGCAGTTAAAAACATATTTGGTGAAGACATGGTTGCTGCATGTTTTTTTTTTTTTAATGAAATGAATAATTTTTGTGATTGTCTCTTCAGCATTGAAAGCATTTTGTGAGTGCCAATGGAAGTCGGGGCCTTTTTAAACTTTCGTCGTGGGAGTTAAATTGATTTTCTACCATCCAAAACTGACAGCTGTGAGTAATTTCATCACATTTCGTTTGAAGCAAAATACTCTGCTCCGTCCAAAGTGGACGTGCAAGCTATTTTTAAGACTTCTCAAGGTGAAAATGAACCGCAACAAAAAGCGTCTGACAGCAGAAAACCAGTGACACTGGTCGAGCAGCTTTAAGTCTGCTTGCATTCTTTTCGAGCACTGAGCGTGCGAACGACCTCATGCGCACTGGTTTGAGTGTGTTGATATTTACTTACTGTTTGTTCACTTTTGTCCGGTCTGCTACTTGTTGGTTTCTCGGTGCCCCCTCCCTCCGCAAAGTTAGCTAGCTAGCTCTCTTGCCAGCTAACTGGATTGATGCTAGCTCGCTAACTACCGTCGACTATCAGCTCGATGCTAGCTGTCAACTTGTTCGGCTTGTTGGCTAAGTTGGAGCGAGTGGGACGGAGACAATTTGCAAAAATTCCCGCCCTCCCCCCGGCGGCGTGGTGCTACGCCCTGGTGCGACGCCCTGGTTCTCGCTGTGCTAGCCGTGGAAGAGTGCACAGAGCAAAGGCAGACTCGCAATTGGGCAGCAGAATAGTGACAGGTTGTACTACAACGCTGACAGGTCAACAATTGGGGAACTACAAACATGGAGCAACCTGTCCGGGGAAAGGATTCCAGACAGAAACGTTTCCGTGTTGGTGCCGAAGCGGTGCTGCCACTTAGCGGATTGATACTTAAATTGACCGGTGTCTATCTGATTGTCATGTCCATTATGATGATGATGATCAACTGCTGCTCTCAATTTTCCCTCTTTGGCTCAATAAAGGATATCTTGTTCCTATTTTCTTTTCCAAAGATATTAAATATTAATGCAAATCAATAATTCTTTAATAATAATTTAATTATTCCGAATTTAAAAAAAAAGAATAAAAGCATTTTCATTAACCAATTAGAGGAGAAAAAATAGGATTACCAATGCAACATAAAAAACCGTGATTTTCTTGGCACACATTTGCATTATTTGATTAATATTTCTCATATAACTATTGAACATAAATAATTAGACACAACACAAGCATATGTGGTATACTGTACTGGCCTAATAATAATCACTGTTATTTTCAGGCGGCACAGAACTCATATTAAACCCCGAAGTTAAGAACTATTTGTATTCTCTTGCATTTAGTTGAACTACCGGTACATGTTGGCTTGTTTGACTGTTGCTTTTTCTGTTTTTTATGTGTAAATATATACTATAAATGTGTGTGCGCACAGATATTTATAACACATTTCAGAGATTATTGCATTTGAAGTACTTGTGAGGTCAATTCAAGTACAACTTTATTATCAAATGTGCTGTATGTGTACAGCACAGATGAAATTTCCTCCCTCTTAAACAGACAACAAACAACAAGAGGAGCTGCTGCAGGTGCCTGTGCCGCCAGCAAGAGAACACTTAACATAAAATGACAAAATAATACAACACAACAAATAAAACAGACAGTTGTGCCATCTTAACCACTTTTCCTCCATTCACTTTGTTGTTTGAAGCAGTAATAGATGAAAGAGGAGCGAATCAAAATGTCCTTTTCACCAGTGGATCAAAGACGTCATGCTGTGTGCTTTAATGCACAGCATGTTTGCACTGAGGAGGATTGAGAGGAAGAAATTTCATCTATGCTGCATGTTATACATAAAGCATATTTAACAAGAAGCTGTAGCATCCATGAACGAAAAAGAGATTGGCTCTCTTCTCCTTTCCGCATACATGTAACATAACACTTATGTACATGTTCTATGTAAATGTCTTATTACTGCTTGGAGAAATTTACAAAATGGTTTGAATGATTTTATTAGTAAACAATTAAGATTTGCATTAGGACTATTCTAGGCACAGAGTAATGCTCTAATATACGCGGACATGACTTCAGGCGAAAATAAATAATAAATTGTAGCCTCCAAGTAAAAGCAAATACTTGTGGCCACAAGGACGAGATTCAACTTTCAAGTTACCTATTTCGTAACCACAGCTGAACCCCCGGCCCCCAAAACACACACACATTTTAAAGCTATTTTATGGCCAAAAATTAGTAGTATGCGTGCATGTTATATCTACTTTGTGTTTGTGGACTGTGGCCACAATTAATTCCTCACCCACATATAGATCACATTTGTGCACAAAATACTGTACAGTGATCCCTTGCTACTTTGTGGTTTGTTTATCGCGGGTTCAGTGCATTGCAGACTTTTTCAAACATGTATATAATTTTTTAAATATACATGGAGTACAGTGCTGTATATGTTGCTCTATGTGACTCGCTGTTGTTTTGCAGGTTCTCGCGGACCGTTTGCGGATTTAATTTTTTTTAATGTTAATTGGACGCTATTTCGCGGATTTTTGTTTATTGCGGGTGGTTTTGGGCCCCATTAACGGCGATAAACAAGGGATTACTGTATTTGTGGCCACGGAGTAAGTACAATGTGCACAAAAACATTGGACAGTTAGGTAAAAAAAACGAGCGCACCTCTAAACTACAGCTAAGGAAAGCTAAGGTATAGGGAGAAAAGTTGCGCTCCATATGCTTCCCAGACACCCCAATTATTAATGGGAAGAATGTCAAACCCACAAATGAGTATTTCGTGCGCAGTTTACGCGTTTTTCCGCGGCCAGACCGGAAATACGAGATCTGGTCACAACTTTTCTGTATATTTGTCGCCCGTAGGCGGCGGTAATTCCCGGCTTGTTTCATTAAAAGCTTCGACGAAGAAAGCGGCCGCAGGGGCCGGGCGGCGTCTTGGTCTTGCACTCCAGCTTCCAGCATCATCACCGCCCATCCTTTATTTTTGTTCTTCTCGGAAATCAGGCCAACCACACCGGACTGCTTTGTCACTGGACTGTTTTACTTGGACGTCAGGTGCTCATTCCCTTTCCAATTTTTTTCCCTCGACGTGCTTCGGCATATGGCTTTAGTTGTTTTTTATTTAGCGTGGCGTGTCGCGGGCCCTCTCGGATTAGCATGCTAATTTAGACAGCGACCTGCTGGTCCAGGCTGACAGTGAGGCTTTTAATTCGATCAAAACATGTTTGGCAGGGTCGCCACTAAGTGGGAGACATATATCTGACATGGTCAAGAGACTAAAACCTCACTCGTTTTGAATACATTTTCAATTTGTCATAATAGCTATTGTTGGGATTTATAGTTGTCAGGACAGCGGGAGGGAGGAGCAGTGTTGAGCATCTTGGAAGTACTGACGTCATACATGGGCAAAAGTAGGAGTGCACGTTAAAAACAACTAGTTATGTGTTTTAATTCTCTGGGAATGACACCGTGGTTGGTATATTTATCCGTCCTGGTTATTTCATAAGGGTTTTCAGTTTCCATTATTTGAGTATTCGAGTTCCATTAAAGTAAATTTTTCTTTCATCCCTTTTTTTATCTTTAATTTTCATTTTACTGGTTGAGCTTATTTTGTTTATTATGAGCTGTACATTCTTGACTGGACTGCATTATTTGAGTATGGGATTATACAAACAAACAAACATTTTAGTGAAAAATAATGCTCAAGCTCAGTCATGAACACGTACAAAGAGAGCATTGTAATAAGCAGCTGTTCTCATATTAATAGTGTGACAGGCCCAGGGCCACTTCTTCCTTTCTCGGTGAATCAGCCCAGATCACATAAACACTGGTTTTGTTCGCCAGCACGGAGGTTAAAGTAATCCCATGATCACATGTTTATACTTTGCAGAGCTGCAAAAATAGGGATCTACGTTAACAGTCACCAGGGCCACTACGTGACTGTGATTGGGACACTCACAAGTTCATTGATGCAGGCCCCACCAGGCTGCTACAAATTTCTTTAAAAACTACCCTGAAATCAACATGCTCTTGTTTATGCTCACATAAACCTGTATAAACTCTTTCCAGTATGTATTGTGATTGTGAAGTTTTGTTTTCACTTTTCTGAGAAGTGCCTTGAAGACATAATGTCCTCTTTAATTCACTGATGTACAGTAAGTGATGAGCAAATGCTGCCGTCATCCCACAGTATGTCCGACAAGAGTGAGCTGAAGGCCGAGCTAGAGAGGAAGAAACAGCGCATCGCGCAGATTCGAGAGGAGAAGAAGAGAAAAGAAGAGGAGAAGAAGAAGAAAGATGTTAGTCGCCTGAACAATAACACATTTTAAGAGGTTGGAAGTGCTCTTTGAGCTTGTCCTTGTCCTCTGCAGGGAGACTCAAAGCGTGCTGTGGAGGCAGTTGGCGAAGACCTGGAGAAGAAGAGGAAGGAGGCCGAGGCTTTGCTGCAGAGTGTTGGCATTACCCCTGACATACAACATGGTACGCACGCACACACACACACACACACACACACACACTGCATGCATGCACGCACGCACGCACGCACGCACGCACATCTTTTTTTGTTTGTTTGTTTCACTGTCGCGGTACTTTGACTTGACATTAAGGCTGAACAATTTTCAAAAAGAGTTTAATTGTCATTTTTTCCCCTCCTCAGTACTGTATTGCCATTGTGATGTAATCTGCAATTATTTTTCCCATGTCCTCATGTCATTTATTTTTGAAACAAACGCAAGCAATAAAAAAAATGAATAATATCAAATTGATTATATGGAAAATGGAAATGGGCGGCCCGGTAGTCCAGTGGTTAGCACGTCGACTTCACAGTGCAGAGGTACCGGGTTCGATTCCAGCTCCGGCCTCCCTGTGTGGAGTTTGCATGTTCTCCCCGGGCCTGCGTGGGTTTTCTCCGGGTGCTCCGGTTTCCTCCCACATTCCAAAAACATGCGTGGCAGGCGGATTGGGCGCTCTAAATTGTCCCTAGGTGTGAGTGTGAGCGTGCATGGTTGTTCGTCTCTGTGTGCCCTGCGATTGGCTGGCAACCAATTCAGGGTGTCCCCTGCCTACTGCCCGAAGACAGCTGGGATAGGCTCCAGCACCCCCCGCGACCCTAATGAGGATGAAGCGGTTCGGAAGATTATATGGAAATGTTTGGTCTTATAGTTTAGCTACTGCTAAAATGTAGGCAAATGAACCATGAATTAATATGAAACACATCTAATTGTATCTACCTCAATTTGAGCTGTTTAAACTGACTTGTAGACTTTTTCACAATCACAATGCCAACTTCACAATATTAAACCAAACAAGTGTGATGTGAACATCTCAGATGAAAACAATAATGCAACCAAATCTGTGGCTTTTTCATTTCAACCTTACACGTTGTTATCATGCTATCGATTGCAGTTGACATGACAGCAGTGCCCGTGGGCTCAGGTTGCAAACGTCATGTGACCAAACCCAGAAAACAGGCGAGCCATGACGTTGGCAAGCTCAGCCCGTGGGCGCTGCTGTCATGTCAGTTGCAGTCAACAGCAGGTGGCAGTACAGGACAAAATAGCCCAAAATAGGGGGGTACGGTGGCTTTGTCTGCTTCATTTTCTTCCATCCATCCATTTTCTAATCTGCTTATCTTCATAAGGGTCGCGGCAGTGCTGGAGCCTATCCCAGCTGTCTTCGGACAGTAGGGGGTAATCCCTAGTTGCCAGCCACTCGCAAGACACACAGAGATGAACAACCATCCGCACTCACAATGACTCCTAGGGACAATTTAGAGTGTTCCATTAATCTACCATGCATGTTTTTTGGAATGTGGGAGAAAACCGGAGTACACGGAGAAAACCCACAAAGGCATGGGGAAAAAAAAATGCAAACTCCACAAAGGAAGACCAGGGCCTGAATCGAACCTTCCACCTGTGCACTGTGAGGCTGACATAATAACCAGTAAATCACTGTGCTGCCCTGCTTCATTCTTATTTCCACAAAATCATTTTAAGCTAATGAGGGTACAAAGAAAAGAATTGACTCGACTTTCACTTTGTCGTTTGACATTTGCTGGACTTCATACCTTGTTCAAGCCATTTCTTGTGGAAGAATTTAATCTGACGCGTCAGTAAATGTGCACGGCATGTGAAAAAGACCAATGATGATTGATCACTTCAAGTGGGTACGCTTCCAAATATTGAATAGCAAGAACCTGTTAATTTCATCCTTATTCCTTCTGACAATTGTACCGTGCCTGTAATATTGCATGGTACACTGTTAATGCTTAAGTCAAAGTATCACTGTATGTATGACAGTATCTGGGATCACCTCTGATGGACCGCTTGATACGGTGAAGCTTGAACAAAGTCTAATGTTGCAGTTTGGCTAAATTGAGTTCACCCCTCTCACTTCGCACATTATCCGACCGCTTTGTGCATAATACGTAAGCCCGCCTGTCATTTATGTTCATTCTCTCTTTTCTCCCGTATCTGTGTGTGTGTGTGTGTGTGTGTGTGTGTGTGTGTGTGCGCGCACGTGTCGTTGGGTGGGCCCCCCCTGGTGCATGCTTGACTCATCCGCTCGCCACTGCTACTCCTACAAACCCCTCACTCTCCCACTCACTCCCACCACCCACCGGTCAAACAGCCACAGCTCAGCCCCTGAGGGTAGTAACAGAGGATACCTGTCTATTTCACTACCTAGTCCCCGCCCCCATGTCTCCCTCCAACAAATCAGTGGCCAGCGACGCGGGAAGCCAGGATTCCGGTGACGGAAACGCAGGACCAAGGTGCGTGGCACATGCATGATGTGTATATTTGTGAGAGTGAGAGAAGCAGACACTTCATTAGTTACATTCAACACTGTATTCAAGCAGAAGCCAAGTCCCCGAATTTCTTTGCAATAACATGTTCTCTTTAACGCCACTGATTAATGTCGTGCAATAGGAATTAGGCAAGTTAATCCAACCGGGAGGCTGACGTTTTATGCAGCGCCGCCCCCTGCTGGGTTTGTTCAGGTGTGACGTGCCCGCGGACACTTTGACGTCCAATTCAGTTGACAGCATTGATTAAACTATTGCAAAGAACATTTTTGACTTGACTTCCGTTTGAAGGTAGTAATGCATTCGGTATTAATAATACTTTCTGTTGTGTTTGCATTGTTCAGTACCATAACACAACTTCTCTCTGGTGTACAACTCTACAACCACGATAATGAACAAATGAAATTAACTTTCTGTTAATGCGAGTGTTATTAGTGTTAAACTGAGTGTTATTGTTTTTCTAAAAGCAGAAATTTTGACACAGTAGCTCATTATCATAGATCAGGGGAGCCTCTTAATATTTGCTGCATTATTTACCGGTAAATGTTTGTCCTCCTAAAATTGGTGAATTCAAATATCATTTATCTTATTAAATCATGAAGTAATTTATTGGAAATGGAAAAATTAGGGCTGGGGGAAAAAATAGCCAACGGAGTTAAGTCAACGACAAAAATTGCTTGACACAAGAATATTTGTGGCAATCTGTAAGCAATGTTTGGCCACTTCTGTGTTTCCTCAAGGACTTTTGTTGCTGAGGACGCTCTTTTCCGGCGCCGAACGTTCATGCTGATTCCTCGAGTAAATCGATGGAATAATCGCTCGAATAATCTATTCTAAAAAGATTAGTTCGTGACATCCCTCGGAAAAACAAAAGGCGGTTCATTAGTAAAACAACCCATTTTGTATATATAATGAAGTACTTTTGGTTGAGTCATTTAATCATATATAATAATAATACCAAAATGCAAAGAAAATAATCCAATCTATTCTTCCCAAAACAATTTTGATGACACAATTGAACAATTTCATCTACAAATAAGCTGGCACTGCCCATTTTGAAAATCAATGCTGGCCCCTGAGCACCAAAATGTGCACACATCACGCTGGAGTAATACTGTATGTGACAAATGCTGACCCTTGACCTCTTTGCCTTTTCCGCAGCACGCTGATGTTTACCCGATTAACACGAGCTTCTTCTTCTTTTCCCCTTTCTTTCCTTACCTTCTTTTGACTCCTCCATCTTTAACTTGATCCCATCTCACCCTTGAGCCGTCTCCTTGTGCAATTGGTTCATCCCGCTGCTGTCCACGTGTCCACTTTCTCCCGTCTCTCTGTCTCTTGCTAACTCTGGTCTGGTGGTTTGGCCCCTTAAGGACTTTGCATTGGGATCCTGACCCCTCTACTCTGCAACTCCACTCCGACTCTGAGCTGATGGGGTACTGCTCCTCCTCTCAACTCTTGTAGCTACCAGCCTTTAATTGGCTTCTCGAAAGTTTCAACTCACGAGTGTCCAAATATGTTTGAGTGTTAGTAATATGTCTGTTAGCCCTCATCACCATGTCTCCTGTCATCTCAAGTTTTCTCTGGCGCTGCATTCTTGCTCGTATGTTCATGTGCGCTGTGATGCCTCTGCAGGCGTGGGGCTGTGAGGCTCAGCATGTCTAAAGTGACCCAAGTGGACATTGTCCCCAAAGAAATGGTCTCCTATTCAAAAGAAACCCAGACCCCTTCTGAAGCTCACACAGATCAAAAAGCAGGTAAACAAGCACACTTTTTTTTTAATCGCTTGCTATTCCTGGGTGAAAGGGGATAGCAAATAAATTACGTCCCCTCCCTCATAAAAGAGGTTCATAATTGTGGATCAACGCCACAAAATGACTAACAAGCATTTTTCCAAAATTTAAACTATTGGTCACTCCACACGTGAGGGTGTTATTTTTACAAACGATTGAAAGTGTTGAAAGTGGCTTGATGATCAAGTGTTAACAGTTGACTAAATATGCCGTTTTTGCCGTCTCCTGAAAAATTGGTTTCTTTTTGAGGGGCAAGGTTTCGGACCGACGCCAGTGATAATTGTGTCAACGCAATTGCACCATCCTCACATCAGGCTCACTAATAATATTACCTAGCATACTAGCCTAAAACACAAACTGCCCTGACATCACACAGAGGCAAATAAATCACCACACTCGCACTTTTCACAGACAACTATCAATGAATTAAATCAGGTGGCGCCAAAGTCCAAATGTTATCAAATAGATGAGTTTTGAACTGTTAGAAGAAAGGTCCTGGAAACCAAAAAATCTAAATTTGCAAATGCAGAACCACCCATATGTGGGAGGTGACAGTACTCTTGTAATTGTTTTATGGGTGTATTTTGTATGTTCTACAGATGAGGATGAGGATGATGAGATAAGTGCGCCCCCACCAGCAGAGGATGCTCAGGAGGAGAAGGAAGACCAAGGCGACCAACATGAGGAAGGTTTGTAACATCACAACATCAGACAAAAGTCAAATCAAATCACGCTGTCTATGAGACACACCCTGAACTGGTTGCCAGACAATCACTGGGCACACATACACAAACAACCATTCGTGCTCACAATCACAACCAATTTGGAGCCTTCAATATATCTACCATGCCTCTTTTTGGAATGTACCCTGGAGAAAACCCACACAGACACGGGGAGAACATGCAAACTTCACACAGGAAGGCCAGGACCTGAAATCAAACCCATGACCTCTGAGGCAGAGGTGCTAACCAGATGCTCACCATGCCACTATTAAAAAGAATTGTGTGTGTGTGCACGTGTGTAGACACCCCCAAGGAGCTGACAGAGGAAGAGAAGCTGCAGGTCCTGCACTCGGAGGACTTCCTGGCTTTTTTCGAACGAGGCAGCAGGATTTTGGAGCGGGCATTGTGCGAGCAGGTGGACGTCTGCTTTGACTACAGTGGGCGAGATCTTGAGGACAAGGAAGGGTGAGTCCCATTCATGGGGAGAGAGGGAAAACAAAATGGAGGACGGAGATGAAATCCAGGACTAGCAATGCATTCTGTCCTGTTCAGGGACTTGCAGGCGGGTGCCAAGCTGGTTCTGAGTAGACAGTTTGCAGATGAACAATGGACCAAAAACAGAGTGGTCACCTGTCTGGACTGGTCTCCTCAGGTGGGTTTGTAACACAGGACTACTTTGAATCACACTTGGCCAACCCAATGCATATTCAGTGATACTTGACTGTATCATGCTTCATTTATCGCAGCTTCACATTTTTTTCAACATTTTTTTTCCCCA
The DNA here is from genome assembly GCA_901007745.1 of Hippocampus kuda. Classification (NCBI taxonomy): domain Eukaryota; kingdom Metazoa; phylum Chordata; class Actinopteri; order Syngnathiformes; family Syngnathidae; genus Hippocampus; species Hippocampus kuda. The sequence continues at coordinate 12,197 of CAAKHF010011144.1, forward strand.
AAGTACTGTATTAAGAAAAAAACGCAGAATGGCTCAGAGGTTTTATACATGACTGTACGCATGATTGTTTCCCAGTGCAACATCTATGAATGACAGCACGAGTGGATTTATCCCGTGAGCTGATTGGCTGCGCATCTTCACCTTCCCTCTTGACTCTCTGCTCAGTGTCTCATCAGCTGATGACCCTCTGATCAGTGCTTCATCACACTGTTGTGTTTGCTGCATGCGCTGCAGAGAGAGAGTGAGCGAGAGAGAGAGAGAGAGAGAGGGTGATTGGGCTTGTCCAAAAAAATCAGCACATCTCTCTTCGCCTGCTCCTCCTCAATACCGATTAATTGTCTTATCATAAACACATCGGCTGCGCGGGATAGCTGGCCAGGAGCTAGCTGGAGGCTAACGGCGGCTACACTGTCGGAGCGTCAAGTGAAAGCCCCTCTCCCAACACAAGTCTCTTCGCCTCACTCAATAATACCCCTTTCCCACTGCCACAAAACCACGGGTAAACACGCATTTTTTGGGCAGTGGGAAAGACTCACTGGCCAGTGTCGATCCGTGTCCACCAGTACGCCATGGGAGGCGGGTTGTGATCGCCTCCGCTCCGTATCGCTTGCAGTTTGAAAGCCTGACACGGTAGCTGCCCGGTAATTACGTGATGCGCGTAATTACGCGTAATGCGTCATGACATTGCGCACCATCGGCCTCGTATATAGCATGCCCCCGACAATTTCGGCCAAAAACTCACGTCGTCTACGTTGTCTCAGTACACTAGTAGCAAAGAGTTGAATCTCCGCTGCTTTTCAACCATTTTGAGGATGGTAAAAAGTATGATTAAAAAAAAAAGAACACTCGCTTCCATGTTGCTTTGTTTACCACCAAGAAATCTGTCGCACTATCATCTACGCAATCACAGCGTGGTGACGTAACCACACACAAAGTGGTGGAAGGAGGTCGTGGGGGGGGAGGCCAGAATCGCCTTCTGTTGATCAATAGGAAAGGGACAATATGCCAATTGGTTGCATGTCGCCACAGATCACTTCTATCCACTAGTTTCAGTGGGAAAACGGTATCAGAAGGCAATGCTGATGAAAGATAATGACTGTATAAGGTTTTACCATTAAAGATTTCAGTAAATATGTGTAATGCTGTCTTTGTCTCAAATATGTAAAATATAAAAACTGTTTACATATTTTAAACATGCTGGTACTCACATACCCTCCTTCGCGGTTTTTCACTTATCTGCGGGAGGGTCTCGGTCCCCATTAACCGCGATTAGTGAGGGATCACTGTATGTCCTAAAAATCGGTTTACAAAGTGATTTGTCAATGAGCCGAAGTTCCACCTTTGCTTCATTTTGATCCCCCCGCTGTACTTTTACATTGGGGCACTTTTAAGTCTGGGTATTTGTATACTTTGTTGTGAATGACGCTTACCTAATGAGCTGATTGCGTTTCATCAGTACCCAGAGCTGCTTGTGGCCTCCTACAACAACAACGAGGACTCTCCCCATGAGCCTGATGGAGTAGCGCTTGTCTGGAACTTGAAATACAAGAAGAACACCCCGGAGTACATCTTCCACTGCCAGGTTAGAGGGAGTTCACATTCTGCTAACGGCATCGAAAGAACAACGCAGAGTACATCTTGTAATGATGACTGTTTTTTTTTTTCAAGAAAATCCAGTTAGGGTATACTGTATTATGATGTTAAAGACAGTTTAAAAGAGGAAAGAAGTCCCAAAATATCCAATGAGATCATACAGGCCGAAATTCATAGCTGTCCTCCAAGTGGACTCCTTGATATAATTGTGGTCGAATGAGCTGCACTTTTTCCAACTATGGTACTCACAAAGGGATTACAAGGAGTAATTAACCCTTTCACGCACACGGTGACATGGTAAGCTTTCCACTGTAGGTAGCGCTGTCCCTGAAAGGGTTAATTGAGGGGGAGCCAAAGAAGCCATGCTCATTGCTAAGGTGATGGAATGTCATCATGACAGACCCGAATTGAAAGCGCATGGGTGATTGAGTACATTTCGCAGAGGTCTCGCTGGAACAAATCAAACTTTGATCAGCAAAACAGCTGGCAATTTAGTAAGGGTCTGGAGAGAAAATTCAGACAAATTCATGCTACACACAAAGCTAAACAGGAAATGTGACGGCGTCCTGGAAGAGAGGCCTCGAAAAATGAACATTGAGCGTAAGCAATTCAAAAAATGGATGCAAAAATAGTTGTATTTGATGCATCGACTCCTACAAATGGGATTTTTTTTTTTCACGATACAGTTTTCACTTTGACTTTTGAGATCTGCACGATAAATGTAGGATTTCAAGGGCTTTTGAAGTGCAAATGATATGCTGTTCAGAAAATTTCCCGAAGATGGCTGCCCCTTTTCACATTGCTATTGTAATAATACACCTTTTGCTTCTAAGAAGAAAAAATAGGCTGACCTGGAGATGTCGTCTTTATCTTACATGTCACAATCATATCAGAACTTCCAGTTGGTTTCTTTTATTGGATGGTCCTCATCTGCTGTGACGGCCATTTTGAACTGATACAACATAGTCATTTATTGCAAATTGTTGTGCGTCATCACCAGTTTAAGCGCCCTTGACCGAAATATATTTGAGATAAACCTTGACTGTTTTGTGTGCCTTTCTTTAGTCAGAGGTGATGTCAGCCGGCTTTGCCAAGTTTCACCCCAACCTAGTTGTTGGCGGCACCTACTCGGGACAGATTGTCTTATGGGACAACCGCAGCAACAAGCGAACCCCGGTCCAGAGAACCCCGCTGTCTGCCGCTGCACACACTGTAATGCCCCGTCTGCGTCGCTCCACCTCCCACCAACATCGACGCGCGCTCGCTATACTTGGTTCTTGTTGTGCCGCAGCATCCCGTTTACTGCGTGAACGTGGTGGGAACCCAGAATGCCAACAACTTGATCAGCATCTCCACAGATGGCAAGATGTGCTCATGGAGCCTGGACATGTTGTCCCAGCCGCAGGTATGAGCATCGCTTGTCCTTGTTGAAATCCACGTAAGACAATTAGTTGGGAAGAGTCTTTTGGTGTGTGTGTGTGTGTGTGTGTGTGTGTGTGTGTGTGTGTGTGTGTGTGTGTGTGTGTGTGTGTGTGTGTGTGTGTGTGTGTGTGTGTGTGTGTGTGTGGGGGTGTGTGTGTGTCCCTCCAAAAAGTCCTCCGGATTTTCCCGGAATTCCGGGTTTTTCAAATTTCTATGAAGATCTCTCCGGAGAATTGAGTAAAATTTGCCTAAAATTAATCCGGATATGCGTTGACAACATTGAACGAAGACGCGTTTGAGTTCGTTGTTTTGCTTTCACGT
>CAAKHF010011148.1:0-11530 GCA_901007745.1 Hippocampus kuda
TACAACCACTGCAGCTGTAACAAAGCGCTTTACAGAACAGTTAACATAAAATAACAAAAATAATAGAACACAACACATAGGACATGAACAGTCATGCAATCATAACCATATTCCATCATATTTCAGTTTAAGGTCACAAAGATGTTACAAAGAAAAAAAAAATCATACACTGTAATACAACGCATGTTTATTTATATGGCGCTTTCACAATGGCTGCAGCTGTAACAAAGCGCTTTACAGAACAATTAACATAAAATAACAGAAACAATATAACACAACAAAAAGTATTTATGTCTGAGGTCAAGAGATTCTATAGAAATGTTTTTCTTTGAATCACAGGTCAGCTGCAGTGAAGTAGAAACATCCATCCATTAATCCATTTTACCTAAGAGTAAAGAAACTTAAAGGCACTGAAAGAACATGCAAATTCCACACAGGGAGACCAGAGCCAGCTCCAAACCAACGACCTCTGCACTGCAAGGCGGACGTGCTAACCAGTCATCGACCTTGCCGACCTGGGTAGGAAAAAAAATTAAAAAAATGATCATCGTAGCTCTCTTTTGACATCTTACTTGACAAATAAATAATATGACAATGTTCTAAATATTAATTCTTCTGTAGAAAATCCAGCTTGAACAAAATATTTCTTTCTTTATTCTCGGTGTAGTTATGTAAATAATTAAACAGTAGTTTCACAAGGATATTGAATTAAACAATGGACATGTCAGACCAAAAGAGGCCATCCTATGACGTATACCGATGTCACATTAAAAATTAACATTATACAGCCTCAGCTGAGATGCCGTTTCTGACTGGTAAAAACATAAACAAAAATAAAGTCTCAATGTGTCTAATGTGATGGGGGTAAAAGTGTGTTTATTTCAGCAGTGTGTACAATCATGACTTAACTAAGCTTGAAAGCCCAAAAACTCTCACAGGTACAGGTTAAACCTCTTTTGCTAAAGCTGTCAGTTTATTGGCATCTGCCTTGTGCTGATAACTGCTCGGGTGCCCTCTCCACTCTTTAGAAGTGCTGGATAAAGCTGCTAAAAGCTTTGTGCAGAAGCATCGTGAAATGCAGCCCAGTGTTTTTACCTCCTCTCTTTGAAGAGCCTTAAAATTCAGCTCAGGATCTTGTTGGAAAAAAAAGCCAAGCTGCAAGCTGCTGTGTTTACCTCTTATAAACGTCAGCACAATACATAAAGTTGAAGTAGCTGTCCTTGAGGGTAGCTCACAGGTTATCTGTCTTTATTGTTTAGTATGAGTTCCAGTGAAAGATGATTGAGGGTGCTTTGCATGGATGGAGAGGCAGACAGAGCAGGACACAATGACAGGCCAAACGGGGTGGGGTGGGAGGGGGTGTCTGCTGTCAAACTCCATCTCTGCTGCACACGTTGGTTGAGTGGCACGGCCCTCTGAACAACCTCAGGTCATACTCAAAAGAGCAGAAAGGAGGGAACATGCACGGGACAGGAATTGTCACAGTAAAATGTCACTGCTTGAGGGAACTCCATTTTGTTTGGTTCTGTTTTTCGGAGTGGTGCACTTCTCACAAATCGACAGAGGCATTGCAAGAACTTTTAATAGGTGAATGGCTACTGGTAGTTCTTCCCCATTTAGTGCACTTGTTTTATATCACTTAGGACATGTAACAGTCATTAATTCTCCTGCTAGATAAGTTCACTGATGGATTGTGAAACGTGCAATGGCAGGAACAATTCACTACTACTGGTATTCCTCTAAGACTTCTAGACTTGAAAGTGTACTGTCATTAACTTCACACAATGGGCCTCAATGCGGGGAATCAAGCCAAACACACAGTAAATGAATATGAATTTCATAAGGCGGAACAGTGGGCGACTGCTCAGCACATCCACCTCACAGTGCACAGGTGCAGTGTTCGATTCCCAGCTCCGGCCTTCTTGTATGTCTTTGCATGTTCTCCCTGTGCCTGGGTGGGTTTCCTCCCACATTCCAGAAAAATGCATGGCACGTTAATGGAACACTCCAAATGGTCCATTTCTGTGACTGTGAGCGCGAACGGTTGTTCGTCGATGTGTGCCCTGCGTTTGGCTGGCAACCAGTTCAGATTGTCCCCCGCCTGCTGCCGAAGATCGCTGGGATTGGATCCAGCGCGCCTCGCGACCTTTGTGAGGATAAATAGATTAGAAAATTTATGAATTTCATATTGATCAGAGTCTAAAGAAACCAAGCCATCTCTCTCTGATAGAAAAGTAAAACTCCCTATTCAAAAAATGATTACTTTGTGTAAGTTCTCTCTTTTTCATGCTTTTTAATGGTAGCATTTTTATAAATAATGAATATTGAAAATGGTGTATTTAGCATTAGTTTTAAATGCATTACATTTATTTTGAATTTCATATGAGCCCCAGAATTCACAACCAGCATTCATCCATTCATGACTGACTAATAAGTGTGGAAGGGCCCCATTTTGCAGAAGGATAAAATCTACAACATCCTGCCATGCACAAGTAACTGTCAATATTACATTAAAACTCACAAAATTATCATATTATTATATTTTCATAGATTAAAAATGCAACAAAAATTTGAGTAAAATTTAAATATAAGCGTTTGAAAAAGTGTTTAACTTTTAATCTCCCTATACATATATGTAGGGAAACCAAGTTGAGTTTGTCACGGAATTAAACCAATGAATCCACTGTTAGAGTTGGGGCTTAACTTCAAAGACATGCACTGTTCTGTAATTTATGTTGATTCAAACTTGATTCTGAAATGGAATTACAGGAATTGCATTAACCAGTAGTGTACCTGAAAAGTCAGTTGAGAAATAACATGAATGTAGTAACCCATGTTGATCAGTAGGAAGCGCACTTTTCACACTATCTGGATTCACATGTTCCAGTCGTGCTCATACGTCAAACACATCATTATTATCACAAAATTAAGCTGCACATACAGGTGATAATTACAGCTACAAACTTTATATTCACTTGATACATAATATACATATGGCTGCTGCCTGCTGTTTTGGGGCCTCATGGGAAAAAATATTACAAAGGGCCTCACCACTTCAATGGCACGTCAAAATAATGCTTTCTTATAACTGCGTGCACGTGATTATAGTCACGGCCAGTAAAGTAATCACACAGTGTAAAATGACATTAGCCCGTGCCCAAATGCGGATAAGTGTAGTAGACCTGGTTGCCTATGATTATAGTCATCGGCAGTGAAATAATCACACAACTCAACTCAACTGTATTTATAGAGCACTTTGAAACAACCAGTGCTGTACATAGAGTAAAAATAAGTCATACAAGAAGAAAGCCGGTTAAATCAATACATTCATAATGACAGTAAAAAGCACAAAAACAGTAAAACCTAAACTAAGTTTCATGCTGAGTCAAAAACCAAAGAATAACAATGCCTTTTTAGACGAGATTTAAAGATGGGCAGTGAGGGACTTTGCGAAATGTTTCGCGGAAAGTCATTCCAAAGAGAGGGACCAGCAACGGAAAAGGCTCGATCCCCTCTGAGCCTTCACTTAGTTCTCGACACCGAAGAGCATCTGGTGCACGAACCTAAGGCATCCGGCAAGTGTGTATATGTGTGAAGGAGCCTAGAGAGGTAAGGTGAGGTGGGGCCATTTAAAGATTTGAAAAAAATCATAAACTCATAAAAAGAACTCTAAAATGTACAGGAAGCCAGGAAAGGCTTACTCTGCATCAGAGTTATGTGCTCCCTCCGATGCAGGGCCGCCCTTACCTCCGCCTCGGCCTGGGGGGGACCATCAACTATAGGGCTCCTTCTCCAAACCTAATGGAAAGGATCTACTCATTTTTCTGACAAACAGATCAGTCCAGATAAGCGTTTTATCAATTTAAATAAATAGAACAACCGATAAATCAAAAGGTTTACACACGATATACTTTTAGAAACCAATGCATTTGAAATAATTTTATGGATAAAAAAATATATCTTAAGAGTATTGCACCGCAACTGCACTTAACCAAATTAGCACACATTGTGATCTTCCAACTAGAATTGTTGCTCAAGTCAAAATACCATACTTGCCATCTTTGCATTGTGAAAAAGTACTTTTTCAGCCGTGTATTGGCCAAAGGTTCCTTTGGCAGGTTTCCACGTTTTTTGCACTATATTTAGCTCATGAAGGAAAATGATGCGTTTGCGTACGGAGGCGTTTCGCTGATATTCAACAAATTACCCTTTGTGCCATTGAGAAAAATGATCAATGATCATTTTTATGTCATGAAATTACATTAGTCCCTCCCAAATGCTGACAGGTGTCATGGAACTGGCAAGAACAACGAAGTATCTTACTACTTAATAAGAATATGTGCACACGGTTGCACCAAGGACTGTATCTATCTATCTATCTATCTATCTATCTATCTATCTATCTATCTATCTATCTATCTATCTATCTATCTATCTATCTATCGATATAGTAGTGGACATAAATATTAATAAAAAATACTGAATGTCAATGTGAATATTCGTAACATCAGGCATCATCCCATCTAACCCTCCAACAGGCCGAGCAAAGTTATCTGTCATAGGCACTGGACCGTAGCTAATGTGTTCCTGTGACATGGATGTTAACTGCCCATTTTTTTTTCACACTTTGATGTGCCTTGTCTTCAATCTTTGCAAGTTGAGGCAACTTCCCTGGTGGGCTGGGTACTTTAAGGCAGGGCCGGTAAGGAGATTAAAGAGAGAAAGTGACATTAATTGCAGGTGGGCTTTCCCATATGTTTGCTCTCGGACGCTGCGCAAGGACTTGGAAGCATTTCTGGCTCTCTTGTTTTTAGAAGGCGCGTCAGATAGCAGCTGAAGGGGGGCTTAATATTTCAGACGTCTGACGGTAGGCTGCAAAGTTTCCACCTTAAACAGTTGCAGGCTGGATCAGACAACACCTCAGTAGGAGTTCGCGCAGAAGGACCACTACATTGTACGTGTGTCAACTGAGTCAAGGGCACTTTTTTCAGGTTAAGCCGTTTTTCCCCCCCTCCGAATCAATTATTGTGTTAAATTTCACGCAAACAAGAATCGTATTGTTTCGTATCGGGTGGAGCGTATGCGGATAGTTTCGGTTCTAATCCATAAACGACTAATAAGGAATTTACCGACATTACATGCATTTATAATTTAATATAACTCTACATAAATGGGTTTTGTTTAATGTAAGTAGTGCATCTGAGCGACGTTGTTGGATCAATTCAGCTTCTAGATGAGGTATGGTTATGTCCACCCACTTGGAAGGAAGCCGGCACCTGGACACAACGAAAAAACTTGATACCTTAAAACATGAAGAGTTTGTTGTCTTGACAAATCCTGATGAATGCTTGGGTGTGAACGACGGCCCAGCGCGGACCTGCGGGGACGGCGGAGAGACTAAATCGTTGCTGCAGGAGAAGCCGCTTAAAATGAGCCGAAGTCCCAAATGTGCCCGCTGCCGGAATCATGGCGTGGTTTCGTGCTTGAAAGGCCACAAACGCTTGTGCCGCTGGAGGGACTGCGGCTGTGCCTGCTGCCTGCTGGTGGTGCAGCGGCAGCGCGTCATGGCCGCGCAGGTCGCACTGAGGAGGCAACAGGCTGCTGAGGTGAGGGGGCGCGCGCACCGCTGTGGATGTGGAAGCTCAGTCAAACATTTGTAAGCTTATGTTATTTTATTAATTATTATAATTTTATGTTTGCGCATCATATTGTTTCATGTTAAGAATACCTCAATTATATTCTGTTGTTTAATAGTTGCTTAGACATGAGTTTATGTTGATAGCTTCTGATTGGCTGAATAATGGGAAAACAGGAAGTGTTTTAGTTGCCGAGAAGTGTGTGCTCTGGATCAATAAAGCTGCGTTCAAACGGAATCCGTCTCTCCTTTTGCCGTTTCGTTAAGTAGAGCCATCTATTCAAAACACAACGAACCCCTCAACTTATACATTGACCCATACTACTACTGGTAGGAATGCCACGAATAGGAATCGAAAAGGGACTCACTCACTTTCCAAGGCAAGTGTTTTCTCAAACAACGTTGTGCCACAAGAACAGGCCAAATTATTATTTTTTTTGTTATTGTGTACATCCATCCATTTTCCGAACTGCTTACCTCGCTTGGCTCGCGGTCGTGCTGAAGCCTATCCCAGCTGTCAGCATCACACAAAACACAACGGCAATGTTCACTGCACGATCTAACTACGACCAAAACAACTTTCCCGTGATTTAACGTGTGCGTGTTATTTATTGTTGATTGGATTAGTAATAGCATGCCTTGCATCTCACTGTAATATTTTGGTTGCCTTGATAAACACGTGGTCGTACGGATGCAATGCAGTTCTGTCTGCGTTCACACTGCTCACGTCAAATTGTCTACCAACCCGAAAGTTGTTTGTTCGATCTTAAGTCTCGGTGATCATGTCTATGCTGCGTTATCAGTAGGTGAATGGCAAGACGATTTTTATTTTTAGTGCTTTGACTAGCTTGAAGGTAGAAAAGTGCAATACAAGTGGAAGGCCATTTATCACAAAATGTAATCTCTCTGACAATCCAAAAAATAGCAGTATTGTCAATTTAAAATCTGATTTGTTTTGTTTCTAAATTTATAGTAATCTGTAGTAAATATCGTTTGTTGAAAGTGAGCTAATCATAACTATTCATTGTTATATGTCCGAGAACAACAGACATTTACTATATAAAATAGCGTGATTAATAGTAATAATAAACTACCTGTAATCAATTTTATTGGACACGTACCTGAGGAAAAATGTTTGTAATTTGTAGTTGGGGAAAGAGTCAGTGCTATTGTTATGATTTCGTGTTGGGAAGTATAGACGCATGCACAACAGGGGGGAACTTAAAAAAATACAATGATTTATTCTGCACCCGGGAGACACCAACAAATAAAGGGACACTGTACAATAAAATAAAGCATTGAAAAAAAATAAATCATCACTTACTTAAAATTCAACTCGCAGAATGAGGCAAAAAAATAAATGAATAAAATTCAAAACGGGTATGCAATGTATAGCTACAAATATGATTTGTTGTGCATTTCAACATATCGCTGGAGTTGGTCCGAAGCCTAAATTCAGTCAATTTAATATATTTTCACAAATCAATATTAAGCTGATGTTTCCAATATAAAGTGTTTGCTCTCTTTGAAGGTGCAATATTAATGGCTCAACAGACTTGCCATTATTTGGTTTCCTGAAAAGTGATGATTTATGGAGGTGCGAGCATTCTTCCTGACACCACTGATATAGTTTGCACTGCGAGCACATGCACAGCTCATCATCTCAGCAGTGATTTATTCTCTCAAATTATTCTGTACGTCTAACTCTCGTTGCCTCGTGTCTTTCAGGGTAAGCGAGGTGTCAAGTATCGAGCAAATCATTCACAGAGAACTTTTTTGCAGCGCTCTACTGCGGTGGCGGAGCCAAGTATGTGGCAGACCAAGCGCCTCCAGCCGGGTAAAGTTGCATCAAATCCACCTCTCTCTTTCATTTGTCAGTGAGTTTAAATGGAGGATTTATCTGTTGCCACGGGGACTCAAATTAAGTAAGGACGACCAAACAGCAATTAAACTCAATTTTATCGAGCATGAATTGTTTTTGTAAATAAGATAAGATATCCTTTATTTGTCCGGCAATGGGGAAATTTGCAGTCAGACTTCAGGGTAAATGCGCAATTACTTAAAACAACTTCGTGATATATATAATTGACCTAAATGAATACAAATATAAACTTAACGTGTTGTCTGTGGAAACTGCAGGGCTGACACCACCGGAGGGCAACGATTCCTGTTGTTTAAAGCCGACACAGCGTGACCATACACATGCTACAAACCCCACCATCAGTGCCCGCATGAGGAAGAGACGAACATTTGCTGACACAGAGCTGGAGAACGTGATGCTGGAGCGGGAGCTCAGACAGAGAGAGTTCCAGAACGACCTTTCCTTTTCCTACTCGACCTTCTTCCCCGCAATTCATCCAGTGCCTCTGCCCATCACACCGAGCTTACAGTCATTCAGCAAAGTCCCTTCATCTGCGGGGACAGCCACCTTTGGGTCTGTGTGTAACAGCTTTCAGCCTCTCCAAGACTGGGACTTCCATTTCTATCACTGTTTTCATTTTAAGAGCACATGTACAAAAAGTGAAAATGTTGGCTTCCGCTTGTGTAAAAGCTCAGTGCAAAATAGAGATCAGAAGGATGAGGTGCAGCGCGGCTGGACAGGTTGCGAGAAGACAGAGACATCAGAGCTGACACCTTTGCCTTCTCGACAAAGCCTCAAATATCACGGTAGCACTTTGTTGGGTTGGGACCACATCAAAGGTGACTCCAAACCAAGAGAAATTCCAGACTCAAATGTCACATGCTCTATTTTTGTATCAGATCAGGGGATCCTGAACTTGCCGAATGTCATAGCCCCCAGCAGGACCTTCGATCCGTTATCATGGACAGGTAGAGGTCAGTGTGCCGACACTCCTGCCGCCCTGGCGCATCCTCGGGAAGACTCTGTCAGGAGCCTTCCCGGCAGCTCAGGCAGGACTCCAGCCGTGAAGCCGCTACTACCTTTCTCAGTGGAGGCTCTGCTCAGGGCCTGACAAGCCAACGGAAAGTACTTGGCTTTGTTTATGTGCAGAGATCACTTTGACACGTGAACTCTAAATAGTTATGTTCCACTGACAGGAGCTGGTTTCGATTAAAATGGGACTCAGCAGGGTGCAGACCTCCACTAAGGTTGGAAAAAAAAAATGCATGCGTATCAAAAACCACTGTTCCAAAATGTCATGTTTTCATTGGTCCAAAACACACCCCTCTGCAAAATGTCATGAAAAAAAGAGTAGCTCATAGATGAGTCTGCTCATTAACACACGACAACTTCTGCAACACAATTACAGTACGGTACATGAAAATCTGTTTTGCTCTACTTTAAATAGTATCCGAATTATTACAATAAATATATATTTTAGCACGGTCAGCTATCATGTTTACTATCATCAGCGTTGATAATTTATATCACAGCAAGTTCATTTACACTTACCTGTCTGGAAGTATTCATCCACCAAACAAAAGTGAACAGGATGCGTCTTCAGTGGTTTGGGCTTGTTAGGCTTGTGTTTGGTTCTTCAATCCTTGCCTTTACTAGGAAATAAAAAATGGTCAATAAAGCTTCCCAGTCTGAGTCTGAATACAAAGAAATTATCAACCATTGAAAAACTACACTGAAAAAAAAATGTTGGCATTTATTTAATTCACAGACGCTCATCGGTTGGAAAATGTTAAACCCACATCTATCTTTTGATTATTTTTGAGGAAAAGAGAGGAAAATGACATAATTTCATGACATTTTAATCATGTGCAACTGAAATTTAAGTACTTTTTTCAATGAAAAGAACATAAAGTAATTAAGAATTTCAAAACTGTTGCAGTCAAGGAGAATACTCAAAACAATGGACAATAACACATCCAAAATAGTCTCGAGCTCACAGAGCGCTGTTTGAATAAAAACTGCGAAATTTATTTTCGGCACAAAGTCAACATCAGCGGTGTGTCAGAAAAGATGTGTTTCAACCCCAAACTACAAACCTTGAATTTTCCCTTTCAGTGTGGGCAACACAATCGACCAACACGTCTACAAAAGACCCTGTGGCATGTTTCTTCTTAACAGTGCGCCAAAAGCAAGTGAGAGTTTTGGCTGGGCAAATTATGGCTACTTCTCCTTGACAATGCACCGACTTATTTGTCAGTCTGATTGAAATCATTCTGATTTATTGACTTTGGAGGTGCTGCCATGAAGATTTTTTCCTTGACCAACCGGAATGGATTCAGAGAGGAACCCACCTCTCCGAAGGTGTCTCTCTGCAGTGTTTTCATCTTGTTAAATGGACTTTTATATCATTCTAACTAACATTGTATTCCAAAGTCGTGTCAAATGTTGCCCGCTCGGCATCCATTGAAGCCTGGTCATCCTGGAAGGGGGATTCTCCCATCTGCGGCCCCTTCTCAAGGTTTCTCATTTTTCCCCAGATGGGGTTTTTAAAGTTTTTCCTTGCCCTCCTGTGGATTAAGTTCAGGGGATGTTGTGAATACTTGTCAACTGTGGGCATGTGAAGACCTTTGAGACTGTTTGTGATTAAGGGCCATAAAAATAAATGTGACTTGACTCTAAGATCTTCGGCCTACAGTTTGCATGTGGCGTGATATACCTCGATTTGCTGTTTATATGTGCCATTCCGTGAATCAGAACAGGCATTTTACAGTCATATGACACACTCAGATCGATGTAAAAAAAAAAATCGTGATTTATCAAGATGGAGTTCAACCGTCTATTTAGCACAGTCGTTGCGATTGTTTTCATACTTTTATTGAAGCAATAGCATGATAAAAAGAAGTTACAAGTATACGTTTGAAAACAAGGTCTCCCATCGAAGACCAGCTCTGGTTGGAAACTGTCATTGTCAGGTGCGTAAACAACAGCGCATTTACATCGGGACAGAGCATTTGCAGACTGGATGCAGACTGGCTATGTCAATTGAACTGCATACACCATATCTGTTGGGATTGATAAGTACACCACTGCTGCAATTCCACATTAAATTCCAGTCGGAGCATTTTCATGCAGTTTAATGATTTGGTTTAATCCCCCTAAAATTTAAACCTGGCCAATGCCCTGAGCATCCCACAGTTCCTGGCTGAGAAGAACATTGCCATGCTTGGAGCAACCTCCCTACTCACCAATCTGAGTCTGTCATTCCCCCCCCCCCTTTTTCCTAAACTCAAAGGGATCATACCTGTTCTGAAGACGTAAAAGACATCAAGATGGCTGTGACTTTGGAACTGTGAAGGAACACTGAATAATCCTTCTGAGGGTGTATGAAGGTGTGGCACTAAAGATTGGAAAAGTAAGAAAAAGAATGGGACAACTTGCCGTCTTTACTACCAGTAGTTCAAATTTGTCCTCTGTAGAGGACATTTGTGAACCTAAATATCTCCCACCCAGTGCCTCCAATCGCACTAACTCCTTTTGTTACTCTAAAGAGGACATTCAGTGCTTTCCAATGATACCAAATTTGTAGGGGTTAGAAAAAGTAAGAAAATGGCTTCCCTCAGTGCAAGCACTTTTTATGGGAAGAGGAAAAGTAATACTTTTTATCAAACACATTTTGTCTTGAAATGCTGTTGGCATTTTAATTATAAGACTCTTATGAACACGTTAAAGTGTTGTTTGAGTTGTTTTAAGTGTATTTGAGCCTGTTTATAAAATGTAGTGGGATTTCAAAAATTTCTTTTGGAGTAGTCCAATTACTTCACATAGATTGCTTGTGAAGGCTCTCAGTCGTACAGGAAGGTTCCATTGAAGAAAGGGTTCCGTCAGTCGTCATCTGTACCTGTGGGTAAACCATCCCCAACCAGTCCTCAAATAGGCCACGCTCAGCTTTTAGCGCACAACAATTTCCCGGAGTCTTCACGGAGACTTCAGAGTTGTCTACCGCTGACGAAGCTTCTGTGAGAGAAGCGAAACGT
>CAAKHF010011149.1:0-11919 GCA_901007745.1 Hippocampus kuda
ATTGAAAATAATACATCAAAACTGAAAAGCAAGTGAGGATATCACAAAATAAATTCTATAGCCCCCTCCCCGTACAGAATTTATATTGTGATTTCATTATTTGTGAATACACAACAAAGGAATAAATAACTACGACTGACATCTTGTTGTGTTATTTTGACTTCAAAATGGTGCCGCGAGAGTGGCTGCCTTTCCAGCAGCTCCTATTTGTTTTGTTCTTCTACTTCGTTGTCTCATAACTTCGCGGCTGTGAAGTGGGAATTTCTCCATTGTGAGACTATTAAAGGTTTTCTTATCTTATCTGATCGTACTGTTGGAACTACGATAAAGGAAATGCCAATGCGTTTTTCGGAGGCGGTCATGAACGCCTCTCGAGTTGACCGGAAGAAAAGAAGACATGGGGACAGACAAAGACGCACCTGTATTTGTTGAAAAAAGGAGAGCTGTGGTTTTATTTTTTTTTTTTAAACGCAGACTTTATTAATGGTTTTCACAGTCTCAGCAAGTACAGGTACTGTACGTCTTTGTCCGTTTCCGTGCCTTCTCTTCCGTTCCACTCGAGAGGCGTTCATGGCCGCCTCCGAAAAACGTAAATTAATTCTTACTTCAATGAAACCACAAAGAAAATCAAGCAAGGAAATCACAAAATAAATTCTGTAGGAGGGGGATATAGAATTTATTTTGTGATTTCCTCACTTGATTTTCTGTTTTGATGCATTATTTTCAATTTTCGTAGTTTCATTTAAGTACAGTAATAGTTAATTTACTTTTTTCAGAGGCGGTCATGAACGCCTCTCAAGTTGAACAGACGCCTCTCGAGTTGAATGGAAGGAGTGTACCACCATCTAGTGGCGGCATTGTAAATTGCGCCTTTTAATGCGAAGTGTCTAATGTATGAAATTTTTTTTACAAAATAGCCATTCATTGAAGGTGCGCCTCATAATCCAGTGCGTCTTTTCGTGCGGAAAATACGGTAATCCATCCAATTTCAAACCAACTAAAAACTTGCCACTATACCACTCTCAATTGTGACTCGTTTTGCAGCTGAATTGTTTTATTTTGTTTCTTCTCCCACCTAGTGGTAGTTATTCTAACTGCATTTTAAACTTATTTAACTGGCTTTACGCTGCCTGTCAAAATACCCAATTCAGATGAATATAATTACCGGTATCTGAATATTTTTATTTTTTAGTGACCGGTACTTTACAGGTCAGAGCAGTACAGTGGTTGACATGTCTGCGTCACATTTCTGAGTTTGGGGGTTTTAAGTCCTGGCTTTTTTGTGTGGAATTTCTGTTCTCTCGATGCATAAGTGGGTTTTCTCCAGGTAGTTTAGCGGGTGTTTTTCAATTTTTATTACAGACGCTAGTGCGTCCAGTATACGGTTCCATTTTTTTTCCTTTCATTATGCTGCTGCGATGCCTCTGTGCAAATTGTGCTACTTGGGTCAAAAACTAAAATTGTCACTTGAACCAAGCAGGGCACGAAAAAAAAATCATGTTTACAGACCGTGTCTGGAAAGTGTTCCATTGCGCTTGTTTCTGTTTGATTGGAATTTCTCCAGATGGTATATCCCATCCAGAAAGTAATCTGAATAGAGCTGTGATTAATTGACCATTTTAGTCTGCATGCCTGCAACTACGCTCTCACAGTCGTCAAGTAGTCTCCTTGCCAGGTTGTATGTTGCATCTGTTGTTCACAGATTTGTATTTTATTTTTTAAAGATCACCGTTAAGTCTCATTCATTCTTCATTAGTGCATGGACGAAGGGTGGCATGTGCTACAGATTTTGCCACCAAGTGCCTGAGGGCAGTTTCTTTTATTTATTTAGTTTTGCTCTGTTATCAGATGATTACTTTTTTTTTCCCCTCTCCACAATGTAATTACATCCCAACATCGTAAATCTCCCACTCGCCTTTTAATGAGAATGCTCCTGGCATGAGCACGGATAGATCTATTCTGTAATTGAAGGCTGCTTTAGGGCCTGGCTAGTTAATGTTGCCCGTATCGAAAAAGGTGTTTTTATTGGAAGTTGTTGTTGGGGTGGAGAAGAAAATTGCTCCTGCTTCCCCTATGCACCTGGCATGCAGGTCAATCTGTATCAACTTTTCATTTCATTACGTCCTTCGATTTTATTCCATTGCAGTTTGGGGGATGATGAAAACTGCACCCAATTTCCCCACTTGGGAGCATGACTAAACTCTTGAAAAGTTTATGGAAAGAAAAACCTGTTCTAGACTTTATACATCTGAGTGGCTGGATCAGACGATATTTTGTATTTTAATGCAATTTTTTTGATTTGCTGGAATGTGTTTAATTTGCCATCCTTGACCAGCTCCGCAAAATACAACATTCCAGCTGCAGTGTGTCCCACGTTCACATTTACCTGTGCCCCTCATCCACAAAATACACTTTGGCTGCTACAAAAAGATTTTGCTACTACCTGTCATTATGTAACTGTAGTAGTAACTTTTATTGCTGCGCAGAAAGCCATTTTGCCGCTCTGTGAGTCTGCTAATCAATAACAGACCTGTTTTCTTTTGTGGTACGATACTGCTAAGAAGGGGCCTCAAATGATTGAAGTATCAGCTGTATCAGTGCTTCAAGTTTTAGAATTGATCTTCGTGGTACAGTATCAACTCAGACAGCGTCGAGCCCCCTCACGACTCCAGCAGGCGTAAAGTCCGTCACATCACTTTCACAGCACACTCGGTCCTCCTCTTGTTGTCTTAGTGTCTGTTTTGGCTTGGAAACACCGCTACATGGCAAAGTCGTCTGAGACTTCCGAGTGATTGACTATGGTGTGGAAAGACATTTAAGGGAAATAACCGGACCACGAGCACAGCCCCCCCCCCCAACACACATATTTCAAAAAGTGCAATTCCTTTAACCCCGTCAACACCTAAACTCAAAAGGGAACATAGGACATCTTGCATTGTAAACAATAGTTCGGTCGGCTCCATCGTGTTGCTTACGCCGATGATGCCACAACGCATATTCGCTGTTGTCCACAATTTTACAGAGTTAGTGGTTTCAATTATGTTTGTGACACAAATAAAGGTGTACGTGCATTCACGGTGCCCTCCATAATTATGGGCACCCTTGGTTAAAAGCCTTAAAATAAATTACATTTTTATTGCAGAAGCATGCTCTCATACTGAAAATTTCACACGATTCACCAGACCCTGAATCAAACTTCTCTCATGGCCATCTCAGTCCTCCGACTTGAACCCATTAAAAAGATGTGGAGTACACTTAAGGAGGAGAGTGCAGAGGGGAGGACTCAGGCCACTGCATGATTCAGAGAGTGTGCAAAGAGGAATGGTTGAGGAGCTCTCTTTCTGTAGCCTCTCATCTTGTGATATATTATTGGAGAAGATTACGTGCTGCTTTGTTGGCAAAAAGGGGGTTGTACAAAATATTGTTAGGGTGCTCATAATTGTGGACTTCATTATTTTATGTCCAACAATTGTCTTAATGTGGATCCCCCCTCCTTCTCCCCCATTCCGCCCACTAAATAAACGGGATGAATTTTCTTCCCCTTTTTAATTTAATTTTTAAAAATTTGCTTCTGTTATTCAGAAAAAAATAATAGGTAAACGTATCATCTGAGTGACATTAATGCATCGTGTGACTGCAGCCTAGGGATTAGAATGAATTAAAAAAAAAAAAAAAGGACCTGGGCACAGGGAGCTGTAATCTAAGTCCATCCTCATTGAACCAAGCCTTTCTTTTTTTTTTTCTTCCTATTGTCCCATTTCTGAGTAGTCAAGTTGTAACTTGTTCAAAACTGCCAGAAGTGTCATCACTAGCCTAGTCTACTGCTTTTCCTGGCTGTTGTTTTGGTTACAATTGTCAGTTGTCCAACCAAGACATTTTGGTCTTCACCTGTCCAATTGGATATGTTCTTTTTTTTTTTTTAAAACCCAAACCAGTCTCTTTCTGGTGTAATGGGAAAAATCCCAGATCAGTTTTCTATCCATCCATTTTCTAATCCGCTTTTCCTCACAAGGGTCGCGAGCGTGTTGGAGCCTATCCCAGCTGTCTTTGGGCAGTAGGCACTGAACTGGTTGCCAGCCAATCGCAGAGCAGATCAGTTTTGTCACCTCTTGCTCATCCGTGTGCTCTGTCAGAACTCGAACAAGTTTACATGCCTTGCTGATTTGATCTTTGCGTGGGCAAGCAATAGAACATTGAAAGCAGCCAATGACTCTGATTGCAAGCTGCAGTTGCAGACTGCTGACCGTTAACAACTTTCGGTGATGCAGATAACTGGCCGTCGTAGGTTAAAAGTGACCTGCTTTTTTAATTTTATTTTTTAAAATCCTTTTTGTGAAAGTGAGATTGATAGGATGCTCAGGCAGCAATGTGCACGAACACAAACATATATTAACAACACAGACACAAATGTTTTGGGTTGGGCTTGTTCCCCTCTCCACCCAACGTGGGATCAACTTGATCTGTTGTAATTTCAACACATTTGCAATGTTAGCTGACTTGTGATGTTTGCCCCCCCTTTCCAGCCGAAGTCTGGATAGCTTTGAATCCTGCTCAGGTAAAACGATGTCATTCATCGGCTCTCGTGAAATCCACCTCATTGTCCCTCTTCATCTGTCTGGATAGCCACATGTAGTCAAATTCATTCCAACATGCCATCAACCATTAGTGCCGCTCAGATCTCTTGTATGACTCATGCAGTTAGTCAAAGAATATAGTCCACGTGTCGTCACACGTTTCTCACATGCCTGCTTTAGGAATCTCACTCTTGCCATTTAACTTATTGTCAAAGTGTGGACATGTGCCTTTCATGCAAAGACATTTTGTAGCCACACGACTCATCTTTTTACATGTGCCGACAGCTCATCTTTATCCAGTATCCCTACAGTATGTTGCTGTTCCCAAGCTTTCTCAGTCTGCTCTGTGAGTTTCTAATCCCGTCCTTTCAAATGTCTCTTGCTGTGTCCCCTCTCAGACTCGCTGAGTCTCGCACTAACCCCCAGGTCCTGGACATTGGGGTAAACCCTCAGGATTTCACCACTGATGAGTGCCTGTCACCGGGCAAATGGGACCAAGAAGACACAGACTTTCCAGCACAAAAAGACTCTCCGGGGTTCTAATTGGAAGCCTCCGCCCAGAGAGAACGGCAGGGAAAAAGACGAGACAGTCAAGTGGGTTCTCCGCAGCCCGTTGATGTCCCCTGGTGGTTCAGACTGACGGCTCTCGGGCGCTCCTGCATCAACTCAACTCGAGAAGGGTGACACCAGCAGGCTTTGCACTCAACAGGCCAAAGCAATATGAAATGATAAAACTAGTTTCTTTTCTACAACGTGCAGCCTGTTTGTTACAGTGTATTATTTCTTGTTACTTCTCCTTATCCATTCACTGTGTGTATTGTGTTTGTGGTATTTTTTTTTGCAAACATGTTTAATAGTCTGTGTACGTGAACAGTTTATACCAAGGCTTTTGCTTCTTGTTGGGCAATATAAGATTTAAGGAAAAGTATGAACGTCTTTGTAAAAAAAAAAAATATATATATATATATAT
The DNA here is from genome assembly GCA_901007745.1 of Hippocampus kuda. NCBI lineage: Eukaryota > Metazoa > Chordata > Actinopteri > Syngnathiformes > Syngnathidae > Hippocampus > Hippocampus kuda. The sequence goes on from CAAKHF010011149.1 coordinate 5,545, forward strand.
ATATATGTGTGTATATATATATGTGCTAAGAGATATAAACAAATGACAATCCTATTTTTTTCCAAATGCAAAATCTATTTTTGGCACAGTGCATGTTTCCATGTTTAAAATGACATCTTTCATGTAAGGGAATTTCATGTCCAAATTATTTGTTACCCATGCCTTGATACCTTGAAGACAGCAGAGTAACCTTTCTTACCTGCATTAAACACAAAGCGTTAAGAAAGCTGCTAAAATTGACTGTTGACACGTCTACCACACAGACATGTTGGCGGAACAACAACATCTACATACATGTAGATTCAAGATGGCTTTACTTTGTTCTTTGGTTTGCAAACTTCAGAGGCCACATCCACTCAGAGAACCATTCCAAAAAGGATTGGAGGGCTGTGTATTCAACAATTGTTGGTGCAATGATTTATTTTTCGGATTCACTCTTCAGTGTTATTTTTCTACCTTTTTGTTTGCTGGATGAATTATTAACTTATCAAATTTACATTAAATTTCAAGACAAAGTTTGTTTGCTTATGTACAGTTGTCCCTACATTTTGTTTGTAAACTCATTTTGATTTTTTACTTTACCTTATTTTGATGCTGAATGCTCAGGTCTCAGAATCTGCCAAAGTGGTCAATTATTACACGTTGAGTTACATGTTTCAGCTAGCAATTCGCTATACCTAATTGCATTGAGTGGTCAATTACAGATCTCAGCTATACAAGAACATTTGTCAATAAGTGTACCATTTTGGTTTTGAAAATTTGTATTTATAAGGTCAAAATTTATTTTACTCTACCATTGTTCAGTAATAGTTAAAAAAAAAATCTCCCATCATGAAATAACTGAGGCAAACACAACTATCATTTGATTTACACAGAATTTAATCCGATGATGCACATACACGCAAAGGATTCGACATCCGAACAGGAGAAAATTCCTCACAGCAAGTACAAAAACATGCATTAACTTTCAAGGTTTATGTAACAAAACATGAACTCTAGTAAAATCACAAATACTAAGATGCTCAAAAAGCAATGATGGTTATTGAACTGTATAATTTCTACAGGAACTCAACAGATGTGCTTTTTAGTCCATATCTGATAAAGCGTTAAAATTTCCAATTCCAGCATTCTAATTTGTAATCCTTAAACACAACATGCATTTAGTTTTGAAACACTGAGCTCATTTCTAAAAAGTGCAAACATAAGTGCTACCATCACAACAATTGTTAAAAAAAAAAAAAAAAAAGTTAGGGAATGGAACTTCTTTCAAAGATTTTCTGCACCTTTTCAAAACGCTTGTGCATTCCCAAGCTCTTGGCCTGCCATTCGATGAGGGATATTTTCGGTACGTAGTTTCTTAAGTGTGCCCTGTAGTTCCTGAAGGGAAGTGCAATTTTCATGTGAAATTCCTTGCATCCTGGGAGTAAAATGCACCAGAGAAGGGATACCTGCGCGTGAGGTCAGAGAGATGTTGCCACTGTCTTCCGGAGGAATCGTACACCACTTGTGTCAAAAGACCTTGCATTTCACGAACGGCTTCTTTCGAAAAGACATCAGCATTGTTAAAACTTTGAAAAGAAACTGTTGGAGTTGTGACTGAGGCGCACCCTGTGTGGTGGCTCAAATGAGTTACCTTGAGCAGCATCTGAAGCCTCACTAAGATGTTTGTGAACCAGCTGGACATACATTTGTTTCTCTCGTTCCCAATCTGCCTCAGTGTTGAGCGCCACCCGCCTAGAAAACAATGTCAACATAAGTATTGGGACACCTGCCCATGACATCTGCAACAAGTGAAAATGAAATTAAGTTGGTCTCCTCAGGTAGTTATGAGAGCTTCTCATCTGCCATGATTTTAAACTTCAAGACTAAGAAAAAAAAACCCACAAAATCACCCCCACTGCAATATGAACACTTTCATGCACTTTGTAACCTGATAACATGATGTTTACTGTAGTAACCGCTGTCCCTGAAAGGGTGAAATACACCAGACGAACCAATTCAACACAGAAGCGGTATGAACATCCATGAGGAGCCCCGGTTGATTAGACCCTGGATTGGTCACCAGTCAATCACAGGGCACATATAAAAACTGACATCCATTCACACTCACCACCCGGGTCTACATGGCCCCTTCTATTCCGATTAGAATGAAACCAAAAGGCCCAAACCGAATGAGAATGCTCCATAAAAACACCTCAATCGGATAAAACAGGCTGAATCCAAATGGAATTGGGAATTACAAGGCTAGTGCTGTACAGACGCTCCCCAGCTAACGAACGAGATACGTTCTGAAGGATCGTTCGTTAGCTGAATTCGTTCGTAAGTTGCTTCAGTGCTATATTTTGTATGGAATGTATGTTTAAGGCTTATATAAGTATGTTTAAGGTTTACATAAGTATAATAAAATGAAGTTTAACTTACTTTTGGAAGATGTACTCGAAGGCTTAAGAAATTGAGGGTTCAAGAGAAGAAGATGATGGTTGACGAGTATCTTCCTTGGAGGGTGTAGTAGAAACTGTCCGAAAGAAGCGATCTGACGACGATTGCAGTTTTCTTCTTTTTCTCATCATAAATGATGTAGTAGCACTGTATAGCATCATTCATTTGATTTGCAACCTTTGTGCAACGTTCAACATTCGGGTGTTGCTGCTCGAAGAGTGCTCTTTATCGATGAGCGAAAACCCCTCTGCCAAGAGTTTCGTCTCGAACTTCTTCATGGGGACAGGCGTTTCCTCCTCCTCCTCCTCTCACAGCGCCTCACGTCGGTATTAGCGGCAGAAAGAAGCACTAGTGTACCTGTACTCGGAAAAAGGCGCGCAATACAAAATCTAACTTTTTTTTTCTTTTTTGACATACCCAAAAAAAAAGGTTCGTATGTACCGTTGTTCGCAACTCGGACGTTTGTAAGTTGGGGAGCGTCTGTATACAGTATTTTGGAGCCAATCTGATCAGAAGTCATGTAGAATCGTGAATTGGAATAGCGAGGCTGGAAACAAATGGCTTGAATAGATGGGCCCCCTCACCTCTAGTTGTCTGTCAAATTGAGATGAAATGTCACTCTTCAAAGTAATGTGCTAGTGTGGAAGGTGCTTGAGTACTAACCTCCCAGGAAGGATGGAGACTGGACTGGTACTGGGTCTTGATGTGTACAACTCCCCCTTGTTAGGATTTTGTGGGTTCCAAAGACTGCGCTCCTCCTTTCCGCACACAGATGATTCTAAAACGGGGGGATCAATATCCCACACCTCCTCCACATCGCCGCCGAAAGATTCTACAGCGGAGTTCAATGACAGTCCACCCAGATCAGGTTCTGCACCTTTCAGTGAGTGAGAAAGTTTGGATGGAGGACAACTCTTGTCCTCAGCCACCTGTAGAATTGGACTATAGCCTAGCGGGGACTGGCGTGACGGAGTGAGGCACACGGACAAATAACCCTTATCAACATCTTCATCCATTTTATCGCTTTTACTGGGCTCAGGGAGATTGAGGCACAGGAGCTTGTTAACTCCGGACTCAAAGACAGGGTGATGAGGTACAACCTCATATTCGCGCAAACATGGATCAGTCCCTGCAAGACTGCATGGTTCCCACCTGGACTTATATGCCACATGTTCCAAACTCACAGACTCACTGGTTGTCAATTTGATGGGCCGCGTTTTAGCAAACGGTGAGGCCTGAGATTGGCCAAGATGGGAGATTTGTCCCATGAGAGGACTGTCGTGGGATATGAAACGGTCTTCATCTGGCCTTGACACATAGCAACTGATTTCTGGTTTCTTTGCTGGAGTCTCAAAGTAGCTATCCTGAATGCAATCATCCAATTTCCTCTTGGTCGCTCTGTTGTTGAACAAATCACTTTTAAAATTAGTAATTGGCTCCGGAAACGTGTTCAGATCCCTCTCAGCAAATGCTACCCTTCCATATGTTGACAAAGGTTTAAGGTGTCTGAAAGTGGAGCTCTTGGATGGCATGTTTTTATCTTTAAGATGGTCGAAAATGGAGCGCTTGGGCAGCATGTTTTTATCCAAACCTGTTAAGAGAGAATAAAAGAAAATATGTTTATTCATTCCTCACTTCCACATGTACAATCAACCAACCTCAAGCCATATAAATACAGGACAATACATGACAATAATTCCTTACTTATTTGGCGTGACACATAATGCCAACGTCAGACTACATGAATGTGGCCCGATTTTGATTTGTCTTGACACGTCATTAGCAAACATGATGGCATTATAGCAATCAAGTTTTTCAAGTCATTTTTTTCTCCCCACCAATCAGGAATGGGTCCATTTGTCCCCCCCAACCCCCTTTTTTGTTGCTTTTTCTGAGCAGAAAACACACGCAAATGCACATAATGACTCGGTCGACATGACTTTGACAGCTGCTTTTCCCACCTCCCCGACAGACCTGCATCGGTGGATTGAATCTTGACGGAAGCATGCAACGATTGATGAGGGTCTAGTGACTCTGTCACTGATGAAAAAAAAAAGTTATGTTTAACAAGGCCTCAAGTGTGCTGTCAGACATCAGGATCCTATCTATGCCAGCGACGTGTGGATAGCAGAAGGTACGATAAACCTGTGTATGCACCTGTTGTCATTCATGCAACAGAAATACTTCACACCCAGTATGTAAATTTCTGATGTCATCATTACTTTAGTTGGGAGAATTTTTGTAACTGTGCTTGTTGCTGTGTAGTTTTTCGGAGGTAAAATTTGTGTTGGGCTCAAATAAATGTTTGGAAACAGTTTTTAGGTAGGCTAGAGCACAATCAGGTGACAAATTTCATGTTCGTGTAAAACTGCATCATTTGGGACACTTTTTTTAAATCTACTAACTATATAAATCCCAACTATTTCACAGCTAACACGTCTCAATCCTGGTCACCAAAATGTAATACAGCACATGCATTGAATTTTGCACCCACGTTTATAGGCCTTAAGCTTTTCAAACGTAAACATTGAACCTCTAATTTATTTTATGTCAGAATCCCAAAAGTCCCAAAATATGATTTTAAAAGAAGTACTCATTACCAGAAAAACACACACGGTGAGGGAACAAATTTCAGTAATTCTTCCACTAACAAAGTTAGTTAGCGATAAACCGACCGCGTTTCAGTCACTTTTGATGCATGACAAACTGACGTTGCAGTCAATCGGGAATGATTTTGAATTTCAAATCTACTTTAGCTTCACGCCGATATTAGCTCGCAAATCGCATTTATTCGTATTTAGCACAAAAGAAAAGACGACGATTGCAACAGTGAAGTTCGTCTTACACACAATGTCGACCCTCCACGGTAGTCCAAGGAAGACGCTTGATCGAAAGGGTAGACTGGAACAAGGTCTCACTAAACTGACAGTCTGCACACACGGACTCGTTGAGGCGTTAGTGAGGTGGGGCGTTGTTCAAATTTAGTAGTTTCATCCCAAGTTGATGTTTTTTTTTTTAATTTTTCATCATCATCATCATCATCATCCACCATCACAATGATCATCATCATTATTATTGTAGTATAGGTTTATTGTTATTTGTTGTATGAGGGGGGCGGGGCCACTCGAGTAGGGTGTGACGTCAGTGAGAGGCGAGCGTTTGGGCGTGAATTGTGGCTATCAAAAAAGTTTATTAAAAAAAAAGAGTTGTGGCTATCAAAAATTTGTAAGAATATCAATAAAATACTTTTCGACTTCTTGTGGAGGAACAAGACTCACTATGTGAAAAGGTCTGTTGTAATGAATACCTACGAAACTGGTGGATTGAACTTCCTGGCTTTCTCTACCCTCAATAATACGTTTAAAATCAATTGGATCAAACAATTTTTGGGTAATCCCTCATCGATTTGGAACTTTATAATAACTATATATTTTCTCAACTTGGTGGTCTTAACTTTGTACTTTTATGTGACTACAAAATAGAAAGAATTCCCTTGGCTTTATCCAATTTCCACAAACAAATACTTTTGGCTTGGTCCTTGATATATAAACATAATTGTTCCCCTCATAAATGCTTTATCTGGAATAATCGTTACATCTTATACAAGAATAAATCATTATTTCTCCATAATTGGTTCAACAATAAAATAGTCCTGGTCAGTCAACTACTCAATAATCAAGGTTTCCTTTTAAATTACTCTGAATTTTTAAGGAAATTTAATCTACCGGTCACCCCAAAAGAATTTGCTACAGTCATGGAGCTATTCCTTCTGGAATCTTGACCCTCTTGAAAGGGGTGGACAGAACAACCTCCACACAACCCTGGACCCCAAAATGACTGCTATCGGCAAATCCTGTTTTACGTCAACATCAGTCAGAAATAACAACCGTAACATACGATCCCTGTTCCAAAAAGATATTTCAACAATCCCACACA
>CAAKHF010011150.1:0-28336 GCA_901007745.1 Hippocampus kuda
GAGTGCTGATCTTTGCCATCGGTACCAGAAGGTCCGATAGCGGAGAGCTGCAAAAGATAGCCCACGACCCCAGATATGCTCTCTCGGTGACTGAATTCACCGACCTCCCCAGGGTCCAACAACAGCTTCAGTCTTCTGTGGAGGCTGTGGTGACTGACGTCACCCCAGAAACGCCACCGGTAATTGGTACGTGTACAAGTAAAGCTCTTTGAAACTGTCACGAGTTAATCTTTACTTTAGAATGGATTGATATTCAAACAGGAAACTGCGTCCCATGAATATGACTAATCGCCTAGTCTCGCTGTTGCGCAAAGGTTCTGTTCATCATTTGTCCTTCGTCTTTCTCAGCGGAAGCCAAAAAGGACATTGTATTCCTTCTGGATGGTTCTGATGCCACAAGGGATGGCTTCCCCGCCATGCGCAATTTTGTTGAGCAAGTGCTGGAGAAACTCAATGTGGGCGCAAACAAAGACCAAGTCTCTCTGGTCCAGTACAGCACTGATCCAGAGGCCAATTTTTATCTGAACACGTACACCACAAAAGAGGATGTTGTCAACGCAGTCAGAGGCCTTAGACACAGAGGAGGCAGGCCCCTCAACACAGGGGCCGCCCTCCGATACCTGAGAGACAACGTCTTTACAACCTCTGCAGGGAGTAGGCGCACGCAAGGTGTTCCGCAGATCTTGATCCTGGTCAATGGCGGCAGGTCTTTTGACAGCGTTGATGCGCCAGCCTCTGCTCTCAAACAGCATGGCGTCTTTACAATCAGCATTGGAACACAAAACTCTGACAGCAGCGAGCTGAAAAAGATATCCTATGACCCTCGCCACGCTCTCGGGGTGTCTGAGCTCTCTGACCTCCCCAGTGTCCAAGAACAGCTCTCCTCTGTAATCAGCAGGGTACTCAGAGCCACACCCATGACACCAACAGTCACTGGTAAGCGAGATCTTTCTCCCAAACATATGACAAGTTGACTGCTATTCAAATGCGTACACAGGCTCGTGTTGACGTTTAGCAATGAGGCGGTAAAAGGCGGGGTCTTAATACCTCATGTTTTGTTTACCACAGCGGACAAACCGGGAAGGGATGTGGTTTTCTTGTTGGATGGCTCCGACGCCACAAGAAATACATTCACAGCAATGAGGGACTTTGTCCAAAGAGTCGTAGAGACGCTGAGTTTGGATGACGACAAAGATCGTGTCTCCCTGGTTCAGTATAGCACAGACGCGGCAGTCCAATTCTATCTCAACACATACACAACCAAAGGAGAGATCCTTGACATTGTCAGAGGCTTGAGGCACAGAGGTGGAAAAACCCTCAACACCGGAGCAGCTCTCCAGTACTTGAGGGATAATGTCTTCACAGCCTCAGCCGGCAGTAGACGCCTTCAAGGAGTCCCACAGGTCCTAATCTTGCTCAGCGGCGCAAGGTCTTCTGACAGTGTGGAAGCACCAGCGTCTGCTCTCAAACAGCTCGGAGTGCTGATCTTTGCCATCGGTACCAGAAGGTCCGATAGCGGAGAGCTGCAAAAGATAGCCCACGACCCCAGATATGCTCTCTCGGTGACTGAATTCACCGACCTCCCCAGGGTCCAACAACAGCTTCAGTCTTCTGTGGAGGCTGTGGTGATTGACGTCACCCCAGATACGCCACCGGTAATTGGTACGTGTACAAGTACAACGCTCACCGGGCATGGGCACGTTATCTGATCCCCCTTACCAAACACAACTTAAAGTTATTGAAACTGTGACGAGTTAATCTTTATTTTAGAAGGGATTGATAGTACCAGAAGCTCTGATAGCAGAGACTTACAGAAGATAGCCCACGATCCCAGATCTGTTGTTTCTGTGACTGAATTCACAGAGCTTCCCTCTGTCATGAGCAGGGTGCTAAGTGCTGTGTCCATGAAACCAACAGTTACTGGTAAGCTAGATCTTTATCACAAGTTTTTTTCCACCAGCAATCTTCAGGATGAGAATAAATAAATCAAATAACAATACAATGTATCCTTCTTGAAATCTTTTGACAATATTGAAATCTTTTCCATGGCCATACTTCTTTCATCTTCTAAATTAGGTTGAAATTCAACTATGTTGTATCTTTCCAAAGAATCCGAGTCCTGAATTTTTTTTGCTCATGAGCTTTTTTTACCTTCATGTTTCATGTGAACTGCCTATGCTATGCCTCCGTAGGCTTTCAGAATTTCACTCTGATGCCGGTGCACCACTATGAGTGTGCGTGTGTTCGGCGAGGCGGAGCATGATGCCCATTCATTAATTCCTAAGTGATCTAAACTAATCAGCAGCTCTTGCTTGAACTGTTTCTATTTGTATTGTTTGAGGCACTGGTGCACTGTGCCCCTATTTGGAGCGCCTAGAGTGTGCACTTGCACTCGTTTTTAGTGCACTCTGAATCACCGAACAGCACATTTCAACAATGCTGTGCATTTCTGAATGTTCTCAGTGAACAACTGCGTGCTCTTCGTGTATTTCGAATCGCACCTTCTTGTATTGGATGTTAACTAGTTTGCACATTCTTTATTTGTTGTTCTTGTGGTCTTACAGTCCTAATTGCTGATTGCTCACACACATTGATTTAGTCACCTGAAGTTATCTGTTCCAATTTTATTTAGCAGTGTTCATGCTCATGATGGCCTGTTTTTGTTGCCACAACCAACCAAATATCAAACAACTATTTGATATCAACTCCACAGCTGTTGTCTGTTTCATTTCAGGAGTCATGTAACTGGTTCTGGGAGGCTTGAGACAAGCATTTTTCTTTCGCATTTCAGAAAAAAAATTAACTAACATCCTATTTTCCTGTTTCCTTAGCCGAGTCACAAGGCCCCCTGAGGGACATAGTCTTCGTCATCGATGGATCTGATGGCATTGGAAGGGATTTCCCCATCATCCAGGAGTTCATCCGTAAGGTTGTGGAGAATCTGAACGTGGGCGAAAATAAGATCCGAATCGGTGTGCTCCAGTTTGCCGATTATCCGCAGGCTGACATGTATCTCAACACACATCCAACCAAAGAAGACGTGTTGAATGCTGTCAGGGGATTAAGGCAGCGGGGAGGAAGAGGGCGTAACCTGGGTCAGGCTTTACAATTTGTCAATGACGATATGCTGACAGCTGCACGAGGTAGCAGGAAACAAGAGGGTGTCCCTCAGTTTTTGGTTGTCGTCTCCAGTGGGTCTCCAACAGATGACATCAATCGTCCGGCATCTACCCTCAAACGATCAAGAGTTATTCCGTTCAGCATTGGAACCAGGGATATGAAGCCTAAGGAACTGCAAATTGTGTCCTTTGTACCTAACTTTGCCTACACTGTAGATGATCTTCCAAGCTTGGATACAGTCCAGGAAAACGTAATCAATAGTCTTACAGAATTATCCGACGATGACATCGCCAGGATCATCCCGCAATTCCCAGTCATTGAAGGTAGCTTTTTATTTTACTGCACTAAAGTGAAATTGATTTTCATTCTGTTTGGTTATACTGTGGACCACCACGAATAGCAAAGATCTGTGTAAAATTGATGGTCGTTGACATTTTTTTTCCCGCACCCCAAAAAATCTTCAGAAAAGGCTGACAAATATTGACTATATGTTTTCTCCCAAAAATGGGGGAAATTGGAAAAAAAAAATCCACCCCACCCAAACAATGGAATAATCTTGTTTTAATGCTGAACCTCTTGTAAGCAGGGATCAATTGTATGTCATTAATTAGCTCATGTTGCAAAATATATCACCAATTATACCTCATTTCCACGGATTCTCTTTTTACAGAAATCGTTCCAAGCACAGGTGGAGAAAAGAGGGATGTTGTGTTTCTCATCGACGGCTCGAGTGCAGCACGAAATGACTTCCCTTCCATTCGTGAAATGATCAAAAGAGTTGTGGAGAAGTTAGATGTTGGACTGGATAAAGTCAGAATTTCTGTAATACAGTACAGCGACGACGCAAAGGTAGAATTCCTCCTCAATGAATTTTCCACTAAAAATGAAGTACGCCAGGCTGTAACGCAACTCCGAAGCAGAGGAGGAAGTCGTCTGAACACAGGACGTGCTCTTGAGTGGGTCTCTCGAAACATCTACCAGCGGTCCGCCGGAAGTCGCGTCGAAGACGGAGTGCCTCAGTTTTTGATTGTAGTTACCGGTGGAAGCTCTACGGATGATGTTACGGCTCCAGCAGACCAACTTAAGAGAAGCCACGTTGCACCAATCGCCATCGGTTCAAGGAATTCAGACCCGGATGAGCTGAGGAAAATTTCCTTGAAGCCTGAACTTGCATACACAGTTGAAACTTTCCAGGAGCTTCCAGCCGTGGAGCAGCAGCTCATTGATTCAGTCAAAACAATATCCGCTACTGATATCATCGAAAGCTATCGCCCTCCGGATGACCCCTTAGGTAAGATGTGGATATTTATTAGACTTTGCTGGAATAGCTAACTACAAATGATCGTTTTATTGCTCTTTGCAGATGTGTTAGACGTTGGGCGAAAGGACATCATTTTCCTCATTGATGGCTCAGACAACACAGGTGTAACGGGTATCGCTCACATCCGTGACTTTATCTTGAATCTCATCCGGCAACTCGACGTGCAACCTGACCAAGTGCGCGTGGCCCTCGTCCAGTATGCGGACCGAGTCAAACCGGAGTTTTCGCTCAATTCGTATAACGCCAAGCCAGACGTTATCACGGCTGTTAGAAAACTCCGTCAAATGGGCGGCCGCTCCTCCAACCTGGCGGATGCTATTGAATATGTCATACAGAATGAGTTAAAGCCCTCTGCCGGTGTCCGTCCTCTGGAGGCCTCCCAGCATCTTGTGGTTCTCACAGGAGGACGTTCCCCGCAAGATGTGTCTCTTTATGGGCCTTTGCTTAAGGGATCCAGGGTCAACTGTATTGGTGTTGGAGCAAGTGGAGCAGACACAAGGCAGCTTGCCCAAATTGCTAAGTCACCAGAGGATGTCCTTCAGGTTCCTACGTTCCCTGGCCTGCCAGCAATCAACGACAGATTGGTGGCAAGACTGAAAGGGACGATCATTGATGATACCACCCCAGAGGAGATTCCCAGTGAGTGTTATGGAAATGGAGACAGTATTAGCGTATGTTGTAGCAGCTCATGAAACACCCTTTTCCCTTCTCTATCTCATCTCATCCTAGCACAAGGCCTGCCTGCACCCAAGAAGGCTGATATCGTATTTTTGGTGGATGGCTCCATAAACCTGGGCAGAGAAAATTTCAATAAAGTCATGGCATTTGTCGCCGAACTAATAGATCTCTTCTACACCGACAGAGACAACCTGAGGATTGGACTGGCGCATTACGGCACTGACGTGTCGGATGTGTTCTACCTCAACACCTACAAAAATAAGCCAGATATTATTAGTGCCATTGAGCGTGCAGATTATCCAGGGGGCCGTAGAACCAACACAGGGGCGGCCATTCGACACATACAAAATGTTCAATTTTCCAAAGAAAAGGGCAGTCGTAAAGATCAAGGCACTCCTCAGATCCTCATGGTTATCACGGGAGGACCATCTTCTGATGACAGCAAATCAGCGATACTTAACTTAAAGAATAGCGGCGTGAGAGTCTTTGCCGTTGGAGTGGGTGACGCTGATTATGAGTTGGAGACAATCGCCAGTGACTCCTCCACTGTGGCCAGAGCCAGAACCATCCAAGAGCTCTCTGAGCTCAATGAGCAAATACTGGGGACGTTAGATGACGAAGTAAAGGGCAAGCTGTGCGTTGGTGTACAGGAGGCTCCCAAAGGTAAGAAACGTTACGGCATTATTTTGTCACGATAATGATAGATACAATATCTCAATAATCTGACAGAAGGGCAGATATTTTCAGTAAAAACCATTTTTAAAAAAAACCCACGAAAAATGTTGCTATCAACTGGATATTTCCATGGGAAATAAACCGTGATACAACTAATAATATAATCATTAATAGTACAGCATAGAATCAACCACAAAGGTATAAATTACAAAGAGAAGTATTGAGGTGCAATTCAAAGAAATTCTTCTGGAAATTAACGCCTGCGATGGAAGGCGGATTACTGTGGTCACAATCTGAACAAAGTGTAATTGGATAGGGAAACATATGGATAATAATATAAAACAGTGTGTACAATGTATGTACGATATGTATATCCATAATGTTGATTGTCAATGTCATGTGTATAACCTTAAGGCAAAGGCGAAACTGCTGAGTTGTTAAATCAATGAATAGTGAAAAGTATAAAAGATGATAATGGACTAAATTGTTGGTGTTTGGTATGACAATTTGTCTTTTCTAGCTTGCAACCTCGAGGTGTTAGTGGGCTTCGACGTTTCTGCCCAAAACATATTCAGTGCGCAAACCAACCTCCTGAACAAGATGGCTGCCATTCTGCAGAGGATCGCCAAAATGTCGACCATCAGCTGTTCATCGGGGCAAATTCCATCCATTCAAATCGGCATGCTCGCCATCGATTCCACCGGGCAGCCAGTCCAGGTGGACTTCTCAGACAATGCCGACAAGCTCTTGGATGCCTTCAGAGCCCTTCGTGCTCGCGGCCCCTTCGTTCTCAGTGGCAAGACCATCTCGGCTTACACTGACAGATTCAGAAACAGACAAGATGACACTGTCAAGGTGAGTTTAGGAGACACACGGCTTCCTGTCAGGACTGCCAAACCTCGGTTCACAAACTTCAAGCCTTCAGACTCACTTTGCGAACCAAAATCATTTTCGCTTTTACATAATAGGAGGTACAATTATTCACTTCCAGCCCCAATGCCACGTAATGTTTTCATTTTTTTCAATGGATTTAGTTGAAAAGAAATACACAAATCAAACCTTTATTGCCTGTCGATAGCACAGGTGGTAGTTTCAGCCAAATCTATGGCAGCCATACAGGGGGCAAAAAAATAAAATAAAAAATAGTACCTGTCTGTGAAGTGCGGAGTGGGCAAAGAGAACAATGTTTCAGCGGGAATGTCAAGATTGCTCGCAAACGCAGTTTGTGAACCAAAGCAAGAAAGACGGTTTGAAAGACTTTATTTTGTGAACAGGGGCATCAGTCCACTAATTTCTGAGTGGACTTAAAGTGATGATGTTTGAGTGTAATCGTTTCATTCCAGGTTGTTATTCATCTGACTGATGGTATTGATGCACCCTATTCTGAAATGAAAAGGCGAGTGGACGAGCTCCGGCAATCAGGTGACTGATCGACTCTGTCGTGCAGAAATCAGTAATGCACTCGCGCAGGGGTCTTCAATCCGAGGGCCGCTGTCTTGCATATTTTCCAATCTAAAATGTGCTTAAGTCATGTGAAAGGGGTAAAACTATTTTCCACCCATCACGGGTTGGGAAGGAACATAACCCCCCCCCGCAATGACCGAGGGTTGACTGTAATGACAAAAGACAAATATTTCCATCTACAACTAGGAGTCAACAGTTTGATCCTGGTTGGGCTCGAACGAGTGCCCAGGTTTGAAGACGCTGCCTTGCTGGAATTTGGCCGTGGCTTCAGGTACACCAGACCCCTACGACTCAACATCCTCGACTTGGACTACGAGCTCATGGAGGAATTGGTTAAGTGGACAATTTCAATGTGCAGAACAATACAAAATACTGCATATTGACTAACACAATATGTTTCCTTCACGTTACTTAGGACAATATTGCAGAGAGGGAATGCTGTGGAGTGCCGTGCAAATGTACAGGCACAAGGGGAGACCGAGGCTCCATCGGAGTTTCAGGACCTAAGGTAATCATTGGCCAAAAATTGAGATCAAAATACCCTAAAAAGTAAGTAAATTGCTGATAATTGAATGTTGTTGTTGTTTTTTTGTTTTTCTTAGGGTCGTCCAGGTGGTCCAGGAAGCCAAGGACATCCTGGTGATGAAGGTGGACCGGTACGCTTATTTTCGGTCCCTTTTTCTCAGTGTTTACATAAAACCACTTACTAGACTCGTCTATTGGATCATATTGCATTCATTCAGTTTTCATGAATGATTTCATTTCTTTATTGTCACGTGTTAACAGACTTTTGTGGTAACTGTCTGATAACAGGGAGAACGAGGTCCTCCTGGTGTGAATGGGACTCAAGGTTTCCAGGGCTGTCCTGGACAGAGAGGTTTCAAGGTAAAGGAAATGATCGAGTCACAGATCGTACACATTTCCGGTGAATTAAGACCCTCTTTAATTTGCTTCATCGTTATTAAAATTTTGCCTAGCATGCTATGTTGTGGGCTTTCTCAGACGATTGCTTATGAAACTGGCTCTGAATTGTTTTAAAGTAGAGCCGCCGAAGCCGTTGAATTTTGTCTGGTATTCTGTTTTGAGGCATCCACTTTCGGGTGCTAATGCACTCGTCAAATTGTTATGATTCTTAGAACAGATTAGGTTGATATGTTGTTTGTTTCCCTAAACTTCAACCTCATACCCGAGACAGATGGGTGATGCTAAAATGCAAAACAGTTCCGTTTTCCTTATAGCACATTAAATTTTGATGGCATGCCCTCCAAGGGCCTTTTTGATCGCGCTTTTTTTTTTCCATTTATGTATGTGACGAGCCACGATTGAGTGTGGCAATTTACAGCTCCACATCACTGACACACAGATGGTCTTTTTATTCCAACACTGCAACACAGTATGGCGGCAACAATGGTGACAATTATCACTTTGCATTCCTGGTAGCTCTCTGTTAAATTGAATTCAATTGAACTCTCACTGACGAACAAAATTTTGTCCCTAATCTTATAAGAAGACAAAATACGCAGCATGTGTGATCGTATGGCGTTTTTAACTAATGCATTATGGTGGAAATGAAAGGATTCCTGGTCATCCATTTTTGCAACGATTCACAGTAAAAGAAAAGAGAAAAGGAACACACCCTCTCTCATTTACAGAGTGTCATTGAACACACCACAAGCGGCAGAGACTGACTGCGTAAAACAAAACACGAATGGCGGCCGCGGTGAACTGCGGGCTCACGCCACGAAAATAGTCGAACCATGAATAAATAAACAGGTGAACAACAAGATCGAGCAAGATTGACATGAGATAATCATGACATCCAATACAGGATGGCGGGAGCAATGGTGAAGCCGCTTCCGGTTTCGGACTTTCATAACGACACAATGTGGGCTCGGAACAATTAAGGGGGAACTACTCGGGCACACCACACAGCAGTATAAGAAAAAGGAATTGAAATATTGAAATACGAATGAATCCGGACAACCAATGAGCTGCGACTCACCACTGTGCATTGCTCATCGGCGCTCTGACTGACTCTACGGCGGGAAGCAGGTCCCACATTGTGTGCTGTTGCGTCACTTCCGCCGTCATTGAATATACTGTCGGATAATATGTATCACTCCGTGACATATACACATACTATATAATCACAGAATGACGTCAACTATGCTACCTGCTAACTTTGATTTTCGACACTTTCCTCAGGGTTCTCGGGGATACTCTGGAGAAAAGGTGACTTCATTTCCTTTTCAATTCACATAGTGAGACTGAGCTACTGGAAAAAAAAAAAAGTTAAACAAATGCTAACGTGTCACAGGGTGAATCTGGAGAAATCGGCCTGGACGGCATCAACGGCGAAGAGGTATGGGCGTCTTTTAAAATGTACTCACAGAATCGTATTGTTACATGGATAGAATTGAAGACATTTGCATATCTGCGGGGGGGTGTTCTCAGGGAAAAAGTGGAGTGGCCGGGCCCTCAGGAGACAGAGGACATCCTGGCAGAAGAGTGAGTAAAGCATTTCTTTGGCTATGATTATTTCCCAGGCAGTATTTTCCCATCTGAGGTTTTTGGTTTTCAATCTTCCAGGGTCCTAAAGGCATCAAAGGCCAAGCAGGAGACCGAGGAGAAATGGGAATCAGAGGAGACCCTGTGAGTTTCGTGCACATTTGAAACCAATCTGTATTGGAACCATTCGGTGTGTCCATTTGTGAAAATAAAGATTACGCCGATTGATTGTGACATTTGTGTCTTAATAGGGCACAAGTGGAAAGGATAACACCCAACCTGGACCCAAGGGAGACCCTGGTGACGCCGGACCAGCGGTAATCTCTCCCGTTGCATAACAGTATAGAGAAATAAGAGTTCATTGCATAAGAAACGTAACACACTATTACAATACGGGGGGAATCAAGTATGAAACCGCATTTACAAACTCTCAGTAAACCCCAAACACACGCACACAAAACACACGCATGACCAAACATGCACAAAAACCTGAAATCACTCACACCCATAAACACAAATCAAGCACACACACATGACATACCAAACACTAACACCAAATACTAACGTAACTTAAATACACACATTAAAAAAACACACACACACACAGTCTATACAGTGGATATAACACATGTTGACTTTTGTGTGCCTGTTGTGTGTTGTTGACTTCCAGGGTGAGCCCGGCGAGGACGGAAACAAGGGAGGACCCGGAGAGCCAGGAAGAAGGGTAACGTGGTCTACCACTCGCTGGCTTTGCCAAATAGCCGCTTTGTATTTATCCTGATGTTTTCATTAGGGAGCGGATGGCAGACGAGGCGCACCGGGACAAGCTGTAAGTCTTTTTTTTTTTTTTTAAACATGCTGTGACCAAAGGTAAGGATGTCACCTCATTCCATGACGTGACTGTTTTCAATCAAGGGTAACGCGGGACCGCCTGGAGTTGATGGGGTGACGGGAGAACCTGGAATTGGAGGATCACGAGTAAGTCCCTCTTTGCAAATGATGAGCAGTGGGCAAAATTTGTTTCACGAATCAACGCGATATTGGCTGAACATGTCGATTGTATCAGGACACATTCACACATCCTCAAGGACCCGTTATTGAGATTGGAAGTGGTATGAAGTGACCATTTTGGATGTTCGGTGCTGCGGTTTGCATTGACGATACTGTACCGCTGCGTCATCGCGATTGCCTGATTTGTCTTCTTGACTAGGGTCCAGCTGGACCCAACGGTGCGCCAGGACCCAGAGGAGAAGACGGAAATCCTGGACCAAGGGTAAGAGAGCCTACTAGATTTTGTTTGGTGTCAAAAATCTATTGTCGACTTATACTGTGCATCCAGAGAGTATCAACTAAAAACAGACACACCCATTTTGAGGTGTTTTTTTTGGGGGTGGGAAGGTCTATCCTATTTTGCACAAAGGCTGTCGTCTAAGAAAATGCGGAAAATGTCAATATTTTGCTGCACTGTATATTTAAAAGCAGAGCAGCTAGTAAGATCTTTTGTTTCCTTTGTGGGGGTATTTTTCCTTTGTAGGGTCCTGGGGGAAGCCCGGGCACCGCGGGAGAAAAGGGAAGAAGGGGAGCCGTCGGTCGCAAGGTACACACTGGAACCCGTCTTGGCGTGGCTTTGTGTTCTTTTCCGCGACAGCCTTGTTTCATTTCTAAACACGCAGGACCTACGCTTCGCTCTTTCTCATGTTACTCTCATCTATTGAAGGAAAACATGTGAAAAGATAATATCGCAATTCCATTTTTGTACACCTTCCTAAGGGAGACGTTTAACTTAGACTGTTTTTTTTTTCCCTTTCCATCCTGCTCCGTCTCGGATTGTGTATGTGCGCAGGGAGAGCCCGGAGATCCAGGGATTAAGGGCATCATCGGACCCCTCGGACTCCGCGGAGAGTCTGTAAGACAGATTTTATTTTGTACTTGTGATGCTGACGAACGGTAGCAGCCAGCTCAAACGGACGTGTCGCGATTTCTTCAAAGGGCGAAGATGGCAGAGATGGTTTCGGCACCGTGGGGCCCAAAGGAAGAAGGGCAAGTCCATTTAGCCATCCCTTTGTTTGCACTTCTAACACGCTCTCGGATATGACTCTTATTATATGACGTCATTTTGGACATCATGGGATGTAATAAATACATTGGTTTGCATCTCCAGGGTGACGAAGGCTTTCCAGGGTTCCCGGGGCCAAAGGTAAGCGAAACGGCGACTCCGAATATGAGAAAAAATATTTTCATCTTGGTGTTTACATCTACACAGTACGAGTGTGTGTGTGTGCGTGCTTATATATCTATAGATAGATATATAGATATAGAGTAATACCTCGTTATAACATGGTTCATCTTTCATGGCTTCGCTGTTTCCCGGATTTTTTTTTTTTTTTAAATGCAATGCATTGCGTTCTGCATCCTGATTGGTCGAGGGACTGGAGACTCACGTCGACAGTCTCCCTCCGTGCCTCATCGCTGTCCAGCTTGCCAAATTTTCTCCTTGACCAAACCCACAATGTCGATGAAATGTTCTGTACAGTATTTCTAAAAACTGATTGGTTGTTTGTAAGAAAACGTTAACATTTGTGTACCCCAATATATGTAGGACACCTATTCTTTTTCTAACCGTGCAGGGAGACGCTGGTAACGCAGGAACCAAGGGTGGACCTGGTCTGCGAGGAAATCGTGGACAGAGGGTAAGCTGCAATAGTTTGCTTTGTATGTGTGTGTGAGTGTGATGATTTAATAGATAAATCCATAACAAATTTGAATACAAAAATATATTTTCACATTTTTGAAGCAATTTCAAATATTTTTAAAGATTTAAAAAATGAGAAAAAAGATCCCAACAAATACGATTTTTTTTCTGTCCCGTTTTAACTAAATACAGTATTTGTTCTTTCGTTTGGGCTGAAATTCCACTTTCGGCCACTTGGCGGTGACACGATAGTCCATATAGAGAAGAGACAACAGGAAGTGTCAGCATCATTTTGCTCGAAGAAACTTTTTACTTTTTTTCAAATGTGCAAAACATGTCAGCATCAGATGAATATGATCGCGTGAAGCCAAAATGGAAATCATGATTACATTTCCATAAACCGCCCAGTCCTGCTTGCACTCATTCTATGGTGACATTTACAAGCTGGGATGTATTTCCCGCCAGGGCGTGTCTGGAAATGCCGGAACGCTCGGACAGAAAGGAGAGGTCGGCTATCCGGGGCCTTACGTAAGCAGAGTTGTTCACTTCCACCTCATCCGACAATGTTGACGTGCAAAAGTTAACGTCGCCCTTTGTCCTTTTGGTGCCTTAGGGTCAGAAAGGGCCAAGAGGACCGGGAGTTGTGGTACGAATGCTTCTCACAACTCATCCTGCTTGCTTGAAATCGTGCTCCAGCGTAATGTAATGCGCTTGTTTTTGTTTGTTTTTTTTGTCATCAGCAATGTGACCTCGTCAAGAAGATCAGAGACAACTGTCGTAAGTGTCATCCGTTTAAGTTCATCGACGCGAGTCGAAGGGGGCGGTTTGTTTGAATCCTACTTGTCAGCTTTCATAGCAACCGAGCTATCGTGTGATCTCTTCAAAATACTCAAAGGATCAACAATTACGCTTGTTCTGAGGGGGGGGGGGGGGGCTGCATTGTCTCATGCAAGTCAGCCACTGCTCACCCCGCCCCCTTCTCCACTGTGAGGTTCCAAGTACACGTGCGCTCATTGTCATTTTTCTCCCTTTTGTTCACAGCGTGCTGCTACGGTAAGTCGCAAACCCCGCCGCCGCCGCCGTTTCCAATTTTTGCGTTCGGGTCCAGCGTGGATGCGGGTGGGGGGGCAATAAAACAAAGTGTCGGCGGCCTTCCTCAGGCAAGCTGGAGTGCCCCCTGTACCCGACGGAGCTGGCCTTCGTGCTGGACGCCTCCAACGACGTGGGGCGGCCGGCCTTCAACAGCATGCGCGAGGCCACGCTGCGACTGCTGCGCGGCCTCACCGTGTCGGAGAGCAACTGCCCGCGGGGGGCCCGCGTGGCCCTGGCGCTCTACAACAGCGAGGTGACCACCGAGGTGCGCTTCGCCGACGCGCTGAAGAAGCGGGCGCTGCTGCGGCACGTGGAGGGCCTGCAGACGCTGCAGACCAACAAACGGCGCAGCCTGGAGACGGCCATGAGCTTCGTGGCGCACAACACCTTCAAGAGGGTGCGCAGCGGCTTCCTGGTCAGGAAGGTGGCCGTCTTCTTCGTGGGCGGCTCGGTGGCCAACGCCCAGGCGGTCACCAACGCCGCCATGCGCCTCCACGACGCCGGCATCGCCACCTTGTTCCTGGTCAAGAGTGACGACAGGGCGCTCGCCAGAGCTTTGCAGGTAACGCCGATGCCTCGGCGAGGTTGCCGAGCCGGGCCGCGACACTTTTGCGTTTTCCTTCGCTTTGGGGTTTGGTTTTTGACGTAGGTGGGGTTTTCTTTGGCTTGGTTTTGGGTATGGATTTTTTTTTTTTGGTTTCTTTTGTTATTTGGGGGGGAGGGGCGGCCCGGTAGTCCAGTGGTTAGCACGTCGACTTCACAGTGCAGAGGTACCGGGTTCGATTCCAACTCCGGCCTCCCTGTGTGGAGTTTGCATGTTCTCCCCGGGCCTGCGTGGGTTTTCTCCGGGTGCTCCGGTTTCCTCCCACATTCCAAAAACATGCATGGCAGGCGGCTTGAACACTCTAAATTGTCCCTAGGTGTGAGTGTGAGCGTGCTTGGTTGTTTGTCTCTGTGTGCCCTGCGATTGGCTGGCAACCAATTCTGGGTGTCCCCCGCCTACTGCCCGATGACAGCTGGGATAGGCTCCAGCACCCCCCGCGACCCTAGTGAGGATAACGCGGTTCGGAAGATGAATGTATGAATGAATGTTATTTGGGGGTGAGGGGCAGTCTTTGGTTTTTAGGGGCGGGGGGTTGGATTTGTGTTTGGTTTGGTATTTTGTTTTGGGGATTTTCTTTTAGTTTGTGGATGCGGCCGAGTTCAGAACTAACCAATCACATTCAAACTTCCGTTGCACACCCCTGCCACCGTTTAAGCTGCTCTGATGAACCCCAATCCAAGTTCCGATGTTCTAGGAGGCTTTTCCTGACATTGGTTTGCTTAAAATTTTTGACATCCAAAAGAACGAATACACAAGTTCATTCTGATCTTTCTTCCATCTGACAGAAAAGGCATTGATTTGCTCTGCCTGTCGCGATATGGCACTGTCAGATAGATGACCGGGGACGCCTATTTTTTATGCTTTTTTGGAAACACCCTCAGATGTCACCAAAGCTGCATCTTGATAGGAAACGATGTCAAGAAAATGCTGGATGTTGAAAGGATACCGTTTGACTTTGTATGAAAGTCTTCCCAGCAATCCCTCGGACAGGCAGTTGACGTGTCACCTTGATGATCATATGCTGACATGATCTCGTTTTCTTTTGCTTCACAAGGTGAACAACACAGCACTGGCCCAGGTCATCGTCTTGCCCAACCCGGGAAGCGCACAGTTCAATTCAGTCATGACAAAAGTCATGAACTGCCATCTCTGTTTTGGTAAGAGCCTCAAAGTCAGGACATTTTTCCACCAAAAGGCCCATTTTGGGAGGGTGAGGTCCGGATACAAAAGCATCCAAATTCAAAATGTGAATATTATTGACGCTGGTGACAGTTTGTCAACTCATCACCATCCGTCAAGAATTCAAGAATTCTGACATTTATTTCCATCGAACATGTTTGGAATCAGAATAAATAGTATCCCACTGTATTGTACTCAAATAAAATCCAGGATATATACCCATGAGATGGTCATAACTCCCCAGTCAGATGCAGTAATACGAGTCGTTTTTCGCAGAGGATGAGCCATATATGCATGTGAATATTGTTCTATTGTCTGTTACATGTGTTGCTGCACAATTGGTGTTCAAATAACTGCCCCTTATATGGTTAGAGCTACTACAACATGGATGCTAGTTTGGTAAGCCTCTCACGAAAGCCGATATAAAGAAGGGGCCTTGCTCTTTTGCAGACATCTGCGCCCCAGACCAAATGTGCGACTACATCCCGCCGTCGGCCGGTCGGGACAGAAGGTCTTTCACCACCGACGTGGACATCGACATGGGCTTTGTGGTGGACAGCTCGGAAAGCACGTACCCCGTCGTCTTCACCGAGATCAAACGCTACATCGCGCACATGGTGGAGCACCTGCAGGTGTCCTCCAGCCCCGAGACGTCGGCTCACCACGCCAGAGTGGCCGTCCTCCAGCAAGCGCCCTACCAATTCCTCCACAACCAGACCAAGTCTCCCGTCCGCGTGGACATCGGCCTGACCGAGCACCAGTCGGCGCAGGGCATCGTCAATTTCCTGCTGGACAAGACGCCGCAGCTGGAAGGCGGACGCTCCCTGGCGGCCGCCATGGAGTGGACGGTGGAGCAGGTGTTTGAGAAGGCGCCGCTGCAACGCCCACGCAAGGTGTTGACGCTCTTCGTGACGGGCGGTGTGGAGGAGGACGAGGAGCGGCTGGTGCGCGTCGCCACCGACATCAAGTGCAGAGGCTACTTTTTGGTCATCTTCGGCGTCGGCGACAACCTGAGCGCCGCCGACGCTCGCGTCCTGGCCCGCATGGCCAGCGAGCCCTCCGACGTCTTCTTCAAGAGGCTGGACGCCATCTCGCAGTTTTATGACAAGCACCTGCTCACCTTTGGACAGATGCTGCCCAAGTACATCAGCAGTAAGTTTTGATTCGCTGCAATCGAACATTTGTGCATTTTTATTTGGATTTGATTTGGTGTCGTTTTGTTGGATGTCTCTGGTATTTTCTTTCTAATTGTGTTTGTCTTCCTCTGCAGTTGAAAACGCTTTCTTCATGTCCCCCGAAGTGTCCAAACACTGCAAGTGGTTCCAGAGCGACCAGCCCTTAAAAAACCCTTTCACCACTTTGGCACGCCAACCCCAGTGAGTTCTTGTTTTTGTTGCTTCGCGCGCTCTATTTTTTTTTTTTTGCATGATCAGCAAAATGATCATCTTCCTCACTTTTCCACGTGCTCCTCTCCTTCCCAGGAGCCAGACAAAGCATCACGAAAACCAGCAAGAAACTCATCTAGTAAAGCACAAAGGTAAGCTCCATTTTTGCAAACACAAAAAACCGATTTTTATTTTCAGCGGTCCCGTCCGTCTTCCACCGCTCAAATCCTGCTCGCCTGCCCCGTTTTGTGCTCAGCGGTGGACGCGGAGGAGCTTCACGTGTCCAACGTGACCCGCAGCGGCTTCAAGTTGCGTTGGAGCAACCCGGACCCCAAGAATTTCGTCTACTTCCAAGTGACGGTGACGCGACTGCGCGACCACGCCTTGGCCGTCAAGACCAACGTGTCGGCGTCCGAGCTTTCCGTGGACAAGCTGGAAAGCGGGCAGACGTACCACGCCGTGGTGACGGGCCACGGCGTCGACGGCCACGTGCTCGCCACCCACAAAGGCGTCGTCACCACCAGTCAGTCGGCAAAATTTGCGCATCCCCCAACTTATCGTTCCCTCGCGCATATTTGAATGAGGCTCTGGCGCCAGAGGTTGAACCTTGTTGCTTGTGTCACGGACAGAAGCAGCGGCGCAGCGGCCACTCATCAACAGCCGGGTCATCACCGCCGCAGTCAACAGGCCACTGGACAAACCGGACACGGGTAAGCGGGCCTAACCTTGGGATACGCCATCGCTTTGCTTCGTTAGGAAAGGCGTTCTATTTCAAGAACAGAAATTTCATGACAACGTCTTGTATCCCGGAAGTATTGATGATTTTGAATAAATTCACTTGAAAATATCGGTCCAAAATACTTACTACTTACTCTACTTAATAGTTACAAAAATAAGGACACATGATGAAAATGACAACAATCTTGGCGAAAAATACAGTTAAGAAATAATATGAACAATGACAAGAAAAATAGACAATCGACAAAAAAGCGAGAGAAATACACACTTTGTTCCAATGTGTGCCGTAGTCACAGTGCTGGAGCCTGAGCCGAAGCAGCAGCAAGTGGACACGGCGGAGCTCCACCCGGCTCCAGGTTAGATCCCCAAACTTTCTCTTGCTTGACATGAATCCTCTCATAATCACGCCTTCCCATTTCAAATCTTTTTTTTTTTTTTTTTTAACGGAAATGACTGACAATAATTGTATTTGGCTTATCAACAGCGGCCTCCACATCCGTGGACATTTGCCAGCTGCCCAAGGAGGAGGGCACGTGCGCCAAGTTCGTCCTCAAGTGGCACTACGATGCCCCCAGCAAGACCTGCGCGCGCTTCTGGTACGGAGGCTGCGGCGGGAACCAGAATCGCTTCGACACGCATGAACAGTGCGCCAAGGCTTGTGGGAAACCAGGTAGGAGGACGACGCACACATGCACGCCACAACCTTGGGAATAAAGTTGGGCTTGGGAATGGAGCGGTCTGTTTTGTGCCATCTCCGTGACCTTGTCCATTTGTTCGCAGCGCCCATCAAGCAAGGGGTGATGGCTTCGCTAAGCACATAGGGGACGGATCGCACCCGTGGCCAGCCTTTATCTGTGTTTTGAGGAGAACAATCCACACTGGTCATACTGTACGAATGGAGGCTGCACTGGATTCCACACCAATGGACTTGACCCCGCCCCAATATCTTCAGCTGATCATGTCAATTTTTTTTTTTTTTTAAATTTCCCCCATCACAAATGAAAAGTAACAGCAACTGCCGCATGAATTGATTTTTTTGTCTTTTTTTTTTTTAATCTACTGGTGCTACTCAAGGGGTTTGTTTTGCGGATGGTTATGATGTGCATTTTGTTTTGTACAGTCAAGTTGTCAGATCGTTCGTCGTGCAGCAAAGTATGTTTCATACATTCAGGACTTGCATGACTCACTTTCACCAAGCTTCTTTTGTTGAGTTGCACACTCCACGTTCACCAATTGGCTTTTGGCTTGTCATTTTGATGTCCGTGTAATCGTTTTTGGGTTGTTGTTTTTTTTTTTGTAGCCACGAAATCCGCACACAAAAAAGTCAACACGAGTCTTGTATTAAATTGCTCGCAAAGCGCTCGAATGCAAAGCCATGAAGTGCACTTCTTGATCCACTGCCTCAAACATACCAAAGCAATCTCAAGATAGAATGTATTTGTTGAGCTGTCTTTGTTTTTGGTTCATTTACTGAAGCTTGTGTTTCATCGGACTAAAGAACACAAAATAAAACAGACTTTCTAATAAACATTCACCTTCTGGATTTTTTTATTTTATTTTTTTGCCCCGGTGGGAAGATATCAATGGGTGGTCACAAGCTGGGCCCTGCGCTTAGGTACACTCCGATTTTTATGCCCACAAACTTTCTCTTCTTTACTTGATCAACATAAGCAACGTCACCAAAGTGAACTCGTTTGGCAAAATGAACCAGAGGCCGCTAAACCAAACGCACTGCGTTGGCTTCGCCGAGTGACATCATCGCCGTCGGGTGGGCAAGGATATAAGGCGCGTCTTCTGTTCCTCTTGCTGTCATTTGACGCTCGGCCGTCGAGGAGGACTTTGCGTTGGTGGGCGAGACTCAAAAGGAGCCTGTCGTGTTGACGGTGAGCTTGTTCGTATGGTTTGTTGCGGCTGCGCAAATCCACCGCGTGACGTTTGGTTAGCGCACTTGGTTGAAAAAATGAAATGAGAAATATGTTCTGTATCTCCAAAAGGAAAGAATCAAGGAATAACCCCGAGTAGTTTGAATTGGAATAGTGAGTGCTGATCAACTTTCATATCCAAACGATACATCCATCTTCTTCCACTGATCAGGTTCTGGTAGCGGGGAAGCATCTTGAGCAGGGAAGCCCAGACTTCCCTCTCCCGAGCCACTTCATCCAAGTCTTCACAGCCCTTTGGGAAAACATATTCTGCCCACATTGGCCACCTGGCATCTCGTCTCGAATTTGGAGGCGGTGGTTCTCATCCCAGCCACGTCTCACAACACCATGTGGAGCCTCACTCCAACTTGGAGCTTCAATAGTTGAGCTTTCCAGACCAACTCGGGCTGGTGCTGTTCTTGTCGCATGAACGATTGAGCGGTAAAATGTCTTCTACCTTTTTATAGTACTTTTATCTGGACAAAATCCCGACTCCCGCTAATCCACCACACTTTTACTTTTTTTTTTTTTTAATGGATGATCCATAACAGTCCTCAGCCTAAAATGTGGTATGTCATCACACTTCTAAAAAGCCAAGCCAACTAAATTTTTCCAGCCAAGTGAGTAGCGGATGTCTTCTTTTTTTTTTAACTAAGCGGTTTTTCCAGATGTTACATCTCTCGGGATGCTGAAATACTAGCGCAATAAACTCCTCGTTTCCTGTATTATTCCCCATTCAGTTAACATCTCAACTCTGGCTCAAAAGTAAGAAAAGAAAAATCACTTTGAAAAGGAGACTCACACTCAAGATGTCCAGTGATGTGCTTACCGTGAAAGACGAAGGTGTTTATGACTTGGGGCTGCTTTGCTACTTCCGGCACAGGGTGTCTTGAATCGGCAAAAGGTACCATGAAATCTCAAGAGAATCGGGACAATCTGGAGCAAAGCGTGCTGCCCGGTGTCAGGAAGTTTGATCTGAGTCGTAAGCCACAGCCGGTCCCTGTGGAAGAAAAAAAAAACAGACACTTTAATAAGTGTCTTGGATGGATATCGCTGACACGGGCTTGAATTTTACTCGGCATCAGACCAGAAAGAACATTGGGAGTATCGAGCATCACGAAAAAGCATCAAAAATGGCGCCATCGTGGACAATTTCAAGGTGATTCCAACGACGATGTCGTCGTGGTTGACTTCTCTGATGATTAGCAATGAGCGCTCGTGGTCCTTCAGTGTGTTTTATTTCTTGCTCTGTAGCCCAAACCAAAGTGCTAATGCAGCACACGTGCAGCCCTCCTCACGATGACTAACGCTGCTGGCATTGCGTCTTTCCAAGAAGAGCCATAAAAGTCGAGGGGGCTCGAAATGACTTTCACATTTGAGCGGCAGTAAGCTGGTCAATTCACTCCAGGCGATTTCCAAAGCTCCAGCAGAGACTCACAGTGTTAAAAAAAACACAAACGGACCCCCCCACCTTCCCCCACCCGCTCCCCCCGACGGACACACACACACAAACACACACTTATTTAGTTCAGTGCATGCATTTGGAGTCTGGTAAAAGTGACTCACAACTCACAAAAATAATAATAAATCGGCCCAGTCAGCAATTTCAGTGATCAATCAAAAAGAGGAATGGCTATCACAAAAGGTTGCATGGACAATTTTCAGGGACCCTGGCATGAAATTAAACAGGAAGTCCCACGTTTTGCTTCGAAGCGGCCAGTTTGGGTGAATTCCAGAGCTCCCCCAAGGGAACTCTGGGATTAGGTGCTACTTTGTTGACGTTCGCTAACTTGAACGAGGAGTCTCACTGTTGACTCAGCAGGTTCGCGACATTCATCGGGATCGGTTGTCTGACTTCAAATATTCACGGGTCACACGGCGGACGAGATGATGTGATTGTATTGATTTAGTGACTCGAGTGGACGGATTCTGATGATTTACTTGCATGGGTTCATCGGCTCCAATTGGCAACCGACTCACTTTACTGAGCGACTCAAATGTAACAGCTCTGCAATGTTGCCTGCACTCTTCCTCCCACCCACCACTTTTCTGTGGCTCCTACCGGACCCTCGCAGCCCCCCTTCCCCTTCTCTGACGGACTCCCCTGCCTGCCT
The DNA here is from genome assembly GCA_901007745.1 of Hippocampus kuda. Classification (NCBI taxonomy): domain Eukaryota; kingdom Metazoa; phylum Chordata; class Actinopteri; order Syngnathiformes; family Syngnathidae; genus Hippocampus; species Hippocampus kuda. Next base: position 21,493 of record CAAKHF010011150.1, read on the forward strand.
GCCTTCTTGTGCTGCTCCATCTTTTTCTCATCTCCGCTCTCGTCTGAGTCTCCCACGTCCTCCTCGGTCTCATGCTCATGACTCATCTTGTTTGCCACATGGAAACATTTTCACTGTGTGGATGTGAGACCGACACATTAAACAACTCCCAAGCAGACGCGGACCGATGAGTGGGATCTTTTTCGGCATGTTTAAAATAAATGTTTTCAAAATCTTTTTCTGGAGCTGGACATTCTTTCGTTCTTTTAGCAAGCTAGTTCTTAGTTCTTTACTTTCAAATTTCTTTCAACTCTTTTGTTTGCAAATGCTGTGCTTTTAATTATGTGAAGCGCAGTGCCTGAAATGCGCTTTCGAAATAAACCTGCCTTGCCATGCAGTACTTTCACAAGTGTTGTTCTAATGTTTGAGTGTATTTCTTTAGAATATCGGTGTGGGATTTTTTTTTTCTTTCATTGTAGTTTTCGAAATATATATCGCTCAGGTTGACGGCGCGTTCCTCAATCAGCGACTTTTGGTGCAACTCTCCCGGGACGACATGGCGCCGATAATTGCACAGGAGCGCCCTCTACTGTTTTACATTTGACACACAAGAGTGTGGACTCCAGGCCATGCTATCAAGTGGAGGTCATCCTTTTTTATTAAATAAGTGAGGTCACCACTAGCTAGCGGTCTCTATTTACAGGACACTGACTCTTTCAATCAAACGAATAAGCACAAAATAACACTTGGTAGTTGATGTCTTTGAGATTCAACTTCCTATGTAAATATAATTGTTTAAAGACGCCCCCCCCCTAAATTTTGTCGTTATTTTTTTTCAACTGACGTTTCATTATTGGTACTGGGATTCATGTGTTTCTAGAACTATTTCTGAACATTTTTTAACGTAAGATTTTTGTCTTGATGCAATTTTTGTATTTGTAAATATAAAATACATGTAATATTTCCACCTAGTTTTATGTATTTTCTAAACATTACAATTGTTAGTTGAAAAAATATACAGATAAATACATACGATATGTTGTATTTATAAAAATGCATTATAAGATTTTTTTTCACATTTTTGTTGTAATATCACTGAATATTTTTGTTAGAATTATGTAGGGTTTTTTTAAATGAATAATTTCTCTTAAATAATTTGATAATTTCCACCAATACTTTGGCAACATTTGTCTCCTACTTTGTATTTTATATATATATATATATATATATATATATATATATATATATATATATATATATATATATATAAATATATATAAATATATTTATATATATTTTGGTCATTTTTTTGTAGCCGAGTTTTGGGTCATTTTCAGACTTGTTGGCACAGACCAAAGGCCTAACAATTTACTGCATTCATTTGTTTATTCATGTTTTTATTTCTTGAGAGCATTTTTATTCTCTCGAACCCTGACCTCAATTCCAGCAACAGTTTTTTTAGTGTCGCGTCATTGTAGCCATTTCCGAAGCCCGGTTTTGCCACTCACGCCGACCAACCTTCCCTCCCATTGCGAGGAAATCCAAGGAAGTTATTGTGGACGCAGCAAGAGGCATGTCTTCATTTCAAAACAAACATTCCCAACATTGCCTCGATGGATTTTTAATCATCATCATAACGTGTCAATTTGTTTGGGTGCATCGGGTTACTCAGTGGCGATATAAACAGCTCCCGCCAGCCGGACCCCAAGTCGGCTTGTCTTTCAGACGACCTCGCCGATTGCACCCTCGCATTAAAACGCTTTAAAATGTCCCAAAAGTAACTTTGGCGTCACGCGTGGACGCTTGGCGTGGTTGGCGATCGCCAACAACCTTTCAATTTGCACCAAAACACGTCGAATGCGTTTAACGCGCGTACCTCTGTCGCTGCAAGCGGCTCGGTCTCCTCCTTCAGCCCCAAAACACGCCATGAGTGACGCAATGAGTTTGATGTCACTTCAACAAACGGTCAACGGCAAGGCACCACATGACGTTTCATTTTGATGTCGCCACGTTTGACGGTTGGCACGTGGTTGCCCAATGGTCAACAATCTCGATAGCTTTCCGGAGCGTCATCCATTTCAATTCAGCGGGTGACAGGTGCGCATTGGGTCGCGTGGTACGTACCTGCACCATTTTACGACATTGGCTGGGCGTTCTTCCCGGTCCTCTTCGCACGTTGACCAAGTGGCTGCACGGTGCAGTAACGTGTGCACAATGTGACTTGACTTCTAGATAGCAGCTACTGTATGTGACTTTTATGTTCCACAATCTGATTACTAAAAATGGGGGGTGAGTACGGAGCCCCAGACATGACATTTGGAGAAAAATAATTTTTTTTGTAGTTCGTGCCCACAAAGTGCTTCCTCGCGCGTACATAAGTTACAGCGTGTGTACAAATACGTTTTTTAAATGTTGCTATGTCATGTCTGGGGCTCCGTAGATGAGGTATTTTCAAATGTGTAAGCTTATGTTAAATTATTATTTTCATTTTATATTTGAGCATTATATTCCTTTATGTTATAGCTACCTAAATTATATTGTTTAATAATTGTTGAAACTGTTTTTATGTTGCTTGCTTCTGATTGGCTGATGAGAAACAGGAAGTGATATCGTGACCGGAAGAAGGTGTGTTCGTTTGGGAGTTGTGAAGCAGACGTTGGGAAATAAAAAGATGCGTTCAAAGGATTCCATCTCTCATTTTGCCCATGCTTAAAGTATAGCTATCCACTAAAAACCCACGAACCCCTCAATTTGCAAATGTAAAATAAAAAATACTTCCAACTCGTGTTTTTTTTTTAACCATTTTTGTTCTCTCTTGATATCTGGCTTCCCTTACAGGTTCAAAAAATACATACAAAAAACAGCCAGGTAAAAATTCAGCTTCGGACTGATTCAAATCATTCAGTCCGATATGTTTATCCGCTCATGGGCACGTGTTGCAAGAAAGCAAATTTAGTCCTGGCAGACATCTTCCAAGGCCGGCAGGGAGTCGGGTAACTTCTCACGCTCACACCGCCGCTGGCATGTGCGCCGTCAAGAAGGCCCGTGGTGCTTGTTCAACACATGGCCTCGCAGGCATGGGCCAATACACACGAGTCCGTACATACGCACATAAACATACGACTATGTATAGATAAAAAGCACTTTCCAAATGTCAAAAGATACACTGGGAGAAAGGGCAGCACAAGTTCCGTGGGACATCAAAACACCCTCTTGCAAAGTTAGGGTGACAATAGTTTTGCCGAGCGAAAAAATAATAATATAGAGAGAGAGAGATATCGATATATATTTCTGGGGAAACAGTTGTCTCAGAATTGCATCACCAAACAAAGTGCCATCACCACATTTTAAAATGGGCAATTCACGAAGGAAAATGTGCACACTCGGGCTCACAAGACTCCAGCTAAACACCACAAAGCGGATAATGTAAAGTACTGTCACAAGAGAAGGAGCAAGGACATTGATGGTACACATAAACAGAAATCATAATCACACCACAGCGTTTTGGGGTTTTTATCATAAAATGATGCACGCACGGTGGTGAGTCGACACAAATCTAAGAAGAAACGGTTGAGAGGGTTTGTTGCGGTCTATCAGTTCTCCAGGAAAGCCACGTAGTCGGTGAGTCTGGCCAACTGCTGCTCATTGGGAACCGACGAAACAGGGGGAGGATCTGCGCAGACAAAAAACGGGGATGGTGAGCTGAGGTGGGGGCGACGTCCATCGAGTCATCCGCCTTTTACATCTCTCCCGATTTTAACTCGCCACTACGGCCTGCCACGTGTTTCAACTCGGGTGTCAACATCCGCAAGTGATCTCAACGGCACCCGTGTCTCGTTCTCGCCACGGAGGTGACTGGGTTGACTCGAAAGAGTAGCAGGGCGTCGCTTTAGGTTAACCCAAACAGACAGATTTTTTTTTTTTCCTCAAGTGGCTTTAGTTGACCGCTGAAGACGAGGCCATAGCGGCAGCGCGGTGCGGGGACGGTGGGGGAAGGAGCCTGTTGAACATGTGCGCAGCAGATGTTCCTCATTGGTTCACAGAAATGAAGACATGTGACAGTACGTCTTTAAAAAAAATAATAATTGTATGGCAGAGGGCAAAGTGCAGCTTGGCCTTCCTTCCTTGCTCACGAGTGCTTAAAACTCGCAAGTGCGCCACCTACCTGGCTTTTTAGGCATCACCATCCTGGTGGCGGGGTCCGCCTGCCAGCCCTGGCTCACCGCACCTTCAGTCGAGACAAAAAAAATGTTTTCGCAACTCCCCAAATGCATCATTCGTCTCACACGCGGCGCTCGTTGTCGCCGCTTACCCTTGACGGCCTCTTCCACCGAGTAGCCCACAAAGGCGGCGAAATCTTCAACGGTGATGGAAGTGTACGCCTGCGCCACGAGGCCGTGGGCCCTTTGTCGCGTGCTCTCTGCAAAGCAAAAGGAAGAGCGATGACATCGGCGGACCAAAGGGTCGGCCAACCCCATTCGTAAATTGTCGATCTAATGAAAAGGCAAAATGAAATTGTGACAGTGTAATTGTATTGGCGACAAAACAAGTATGGACACCGATATTTCCATTCCATTGGAACGTCTTTTAGACGTCATGCTGTATTTTAATATCTGTCACATGTCCCATCCTTTTTCATGGACAGCATTTTTTTTTTTAATTATTCCAGTGTCAGTGGCGGTGTTATGGCTCCACGGGTTTTTATGGATGGAGGCTGCCCATAATTTTTCATTTGTGCTATTAGTGGCCACAGAGGAAAGAGGCCATTTTAAATGACAAAATATGTGCTAGGTTGCAAAGAGAAAAATAAATAATAGTGTACAGTATGTATTTATTTATTTATTGCTATTATTTTAATGAATCGAGGGGCCACAGCGCGTGGGCCACTTAGGGCCCGTGGGCCTCCATTTGAGCACCACCGGGGGTAGAGCATCTCAAATGTCAAAGGTGCCCAGCGTTATCCCCCCTCCCCCTTCCCCTCCCAGCCTGCCGTTGTTTGGGAAGATAAGAGTCAAGTGCGAAGGGGGCCACGAGGCAAAATGCGCTCGCTGCCTCCAGCAGCTCTCACCCGAATGCCTCGGGGGGGTTGCGGCCCCGCGTTTTTGGTGTCCTAGCAACCTTGCTTATGTGTATCAACACCCCCACTTGTGTCAAGCGCGGCGGGCAGCAGCCGTGACAATAACATGGTCGGATGAGAAAAGACAGCTGGGAGGAGAAGTCCCAAGATTGGCCAAGACTGTTTTTCCCATCGTCCCGCCCGGCAAACTTCCCGTCCGCGCTCTCTCTCGCCGTTTTGCTGTCAACACTTGATGAGTTTTGATCATTTAGTCAATCCGGTTGTCCTTCTTATGTTATAATATCTCATCCGTGTTTCGCGTGCTTCTGTTGAAACGGAATATTAATCTCATTTGAGTGGCTCCCGCTACGTTAGCGGCTAACGCAAATCCAATCCGACAGCAACGTACAAGTCACAACATCTTGCTGCCTCGCGGCTCCTGAAGTAGTAAGTCATAATGACAGCAAAGATTTGTCTGATAAAATCATTTTAGGCCATAATTACGGTATAAAACTATCTACTACTCTTCGGTGGGTGCTAACTTCACAACAAGGAGCAGTTTTGGCCCAGAGTAAACGTGTTTCCAAAAAGGAGGCCAAGCGCTTGCTTCAAGTTGTTTATCGCCCCTTCCCGTTGGAAGTTTCATGGAAAACTACACGTCAAGCAAAGAGAACGACACACCGTGTCGTGAACACGACGACGACACCGAAGGCCCCCGTTGGAGGAGCCGTGAAGCGCGACTGCAAGCCGAGTTCCTGACACCGTGCAGTACATTTGGCTCCAGACGACCTGGATAGTCTTGAGATTTCTTTGCACGCAGGCCAAGTTCAACACAGCATGTGACAGATAGCAAAGCGCCAGCCGGAAAATAAGTGAGCCGGCTGTCGCTTGGCTGTCCTTGACATGAGTACATGTGGCACGGGCAAAAAAATCGTCATTTAAAGAACTTGAAACTGATGAGATTGGAATTTGGCTGAAATGCGTATTGGCAAGCCACAACGCTTCGGCGACAATGTTTTTGTGACGTACTTTCATTGACAGATGGGTACCAACACTTGCGTGAACCAAGGAAAAGTTAAAAGTAAGGCTTGCAGAAGACGTTTTATGATATGGTGTATTTTTTTTAATGAAATATTATCTTTGGATCCATCCATCCATCCATTTTTCGATCTGCTTTATCCTCACAAGGGTCGCGGGCGGTGCTGGAGCCTGTCCCAGCCGTCTTCGGGCAGTAGGCAGGGGACACCCTGAACCGCTTGCCAACCAATCGCAGGGCACACAGAGATGGAACAACCATACGCGCTCACACTCACACCTCGGGATAATTCAGAGTGTTCAATCACGTTTTTGGAATGTGGGAGGAAACCAGAGTACCCAGAGAAAACCCACGCAGGCCCGGGGAGAACATGCAAACTCCACACAGGAAGGCCGGAGCTGGAATTGAACCCGATACCTCTGCACTGTGAGGTCGACGCGCTAACCACTGGACTACCGGCTACCAGCTGTCTTCGGGCAGGAAGGAAAACACTGGACGCAAAGTTTTAGAAAAACTTATGACATACAAGATAACTGTTTCGTGGAGAGGCATTTCAAATAACGATATCAAGAAAACAGGTAAAGCAGCAATCCAGAGACAACAGCAAAAGAGGGTGGCATCGTGAATGTTTGTCTTAGTGAATCAAAAAAAAAAAAAAAAAGGGAGAAGGGGAGGCTGTGTCGAGTCTAGCCAATCCTGCGCATGCCACTCTCATCGGAATTATGCTTTGCAAAGCAGACCCTAGGGGCTTGGTTGCTAAGCAGTGAGATGCG